>SJYT01052405.1:0-58303 GCA_006410635.1 Cephalophus harveyi | reverse complement strand
GGATGGCGGAGCCTGGTGGGCTGCCATCTCTGGGGTCGCACAGAGTCGGACACGACTGAAGCGACTTAGCAGCAGCAGCAGCAGCAGACAGCATATTAAAAAGCAGAGACATTACATAAAAACAAAATTCCATCTAGTCAAGGCTGTGGTTTTTCCATTAGTCATGTATGGATGTGAAAGTTGGACTAAAGAAAGCTGAGCACTGGAGAATTGATGCTTTTGAACTGTGGTGTTGGAGAAGACTCTTGAGAGTCCCTTGGACTGCAAGGAGATCCAACCAGTCCATCCTAAAGGAGATCAGTCCTGGGCGTTCATTGGAGGGACTGATGTTGAAGCTGAAACTCCAATATTTTGGCCACCTGATATGAAGAGCTGACTCATTTGAAAAGAGGGTGATGCTGGGAAAGATTGAGGGCAGTTGGAGGTGACGGCAGAGGATGAGATGGTTGGATGGCATCACTGACTCAATGGGCATGGGTTTGGGTGGACTCTGGGAGTTGGTGATGGACAGGGAGTCCTGGCATGCTGCGATTCATGGGGTCACAAAGAGTTGGACACGACTGAGCGATTGAACTGCTGCTGCTGCTAAGTTGCTTCAGTCGTGTCCGAATCTGTTCAACCCCATGGATGGTAGCCCACCAGGCTCCCCCTTCCCTGGGATTCTCCAGGCAAGAACACTGGAGTGGGGTGCCATTTCCTTCTCCAATGCATGAAAGTGAAAAGTGAAAGTGAAGCTTTCATGAAAGTGAAACTTTTCATGAGCTTGCTTAAACTCATGTCCATTGAGTCAGTGTGCCATCCAACCATCTCATCCTCTGTCATCTCCTTCTCCTGCCTTTAATCTTTCCCAGCATCAGGGTCTTTTCCAAAGAGCCAGTTCTTTGCATCAGGTGGCCAAAGTATTGGAGCTTCAGCTTCAGCATCAGTCCTTCCAATGAATATTCAGGACTGATTTGCTTTAGGATTGACTGGTTTCATCTCCTTGTAGTCCAAGGGACTCTCAAGAGTCTTCTCCAACACCACAGTTCAAAAGCATCAGTTCTTTGGTGCTCAGCTTTCTTCACAGTCCAACTCTTGCACCCATACATGACCACTGGAAAAACCATAGCCTTGACTAGATGGACTTTGTTGACAAAGTAATGTCTCTGCTTTTGAATATGCTATCTAGGTTGGTCATAACATTTCTTCCAAGGAGTAAGTGTCTTTTAATTTCATGGCTGCAGTCACCATATGCAGTGATTTCTTGCAAATTATAGTATTAAAAATTTCACTAGCATAACACTTTTAAAAGACACATATTATTATAACCTTATTTAATTAAATGTTGTTTTGTCATATTAAACTATTTGTGAAAACAATAATTTTGACTGAAAGCCAATATAGAAAAATTTGGAAAATTTTAATCATGAGGAAACAAACTCTACCTTATGCAACCTAGAATATTGTACTTACATTATTTTTATAAGGTGGTAAAAACAAGGAAAAGACATAGAGTTTATTTTAAACTAAATATATTAGATCAGTCTAATTTGTTCAAAGCATCTTGATAAGACGGTTACTTTTTCTAATATAATTCAAACATATTTGAATTCATAAACAAAATTTTAAATGTTCTTTAAACCATGTTTAAGTGCTCTGAATATCTCCCTTTTTTATTTTTTAACCAAGCATATAACCAAGCTCATTAACTCATAGGTAAACTTTTATTATTTTTCAGAGCTGTAGTAAAACAGATTTTTCTCCACAGACTAGCCAAAATAAACCAAATATCAGGATTAAAATTTTTCCCTTTGAGAAACTCTTGAGTTTTTTTCTTACTTGCCTGAGTATTTCATGTATTATTTTTTCACCCTAAAGGTTAATAGGAACAGAAGTTGCCCCAATAGGTTTTAAGAGACCTTTAATTGGATTTATTCCAATTTTATATTAGATGTGTTTATATGGATTAAATGTTCTTAGAGTTGAACATAACAGACAATTTTTAAAAGACTATTTGATCTCCAAAGTTTCTTGAGGGAGCAGGAGAAAGAGAGGAAAAAGGATAAAAAAGGGGAAGTGAGAGAGAGCTGGCTACAAATAGATATGGAAGGCACTACAGATCATCAAAGAAGGCTTGGATGCAGGAAAATATATTTTCATACACATATATACACCCACACATGGTGGTGTTTGTAGGGAGTGAAAGAGAAAGGAGACTGAAGTTACAGCTGATTTAAACAACTCAGGACCTTGATAATTCCATGAGGACCATATGAATAAAAGATGATACTTACTATTTCCCAAAGGAGGGTCACCTTTATATTAAAATGATACATCTTTTACTTAGACAAAGTAGAGAATTTCTTCAGAGGGATTTCTTCCCTTTTGTTTTAAGGCACCTATTTCATTTTTGGGTCTTCTGAGAAGCAGGCAGCAAAACTTACTTAAATGTAAAAATATCTATTGGGAGACAAGTCCTTAAAGGGAAAGCAGGCATGGACAAGGTGACACATGTTATGGTAGGAAGGAAAGGTGGGAAGATTGGGTTTAAGATGCTTCCTCCACAGTACAACTCTAAGAAAGGGCCAGTCAGGCAATGAGGGTGTTCTAGAGCAAATGTTGCCTGTCAGAGGAGTCCTTGTTGAGCAGGAATTTCCCAGATACCATACCTCTGCACTTCTAAGTTATTGGTTAAAATCTACCTAGGGAATGTGTTAGTCCTTGAAAGTGGGGAAGGTCAGTTGATTGCATTCCTTTCACAAGTTCTCTCTTAGAGGGGGATCTGAGCAGCTCACTCTCATGTCTGCTGCAGAACCTTCAATGAATAGTTTTGGTTGCCAAGGTGATTACAATTGTCCTTGTGAACTTAAGACATTTTGTTGTTGTTTTTCAGTCCTAAATTGTGTCCAACTCCTTGTAACCCCGTGGACTGCAGCACGTCAGGCTTCCCTGTCCTTCACTATCTTCCAGAGTTTGCTCAAGCTCATTTCCATTGAGTTGGTGATGCCATCCAACCATCTCATCCTGGAGTTACCCCCTTCTCCTCCTGCCCTCAATATTTCCCAGCATCAGAGTCTTTTCCAATGAGTCGGCTCTTCACATCAGGTGGCCAGATTATTGGTGCTTCAGCTTCAGCATCAGTCCTTCCAATGAGTATTCAGGATTGATTTCCTTTTGGATTGACTGGTTTGATCTCCTTGCTGTCCAAGGGACTCTCAAGAGTCTTCTCCATTACCACAATTTGAAAGCATTAGTTCTTTGGTGTTCAGCTTTCCTTATGGTCCAGTTCTCACATCTGTACATGACTACTGGAAAAACCACAGCTTTGACTATACAGACCTTTGGTCCACAAAGTAATGTCTCTACTTTTTAATATGCTATCATAGCTTTCCTTTCAAGGAGCAAAAGTCTTTTAATTTATGACATTTAGAAAGGTAAATGCAAAAATGAGAATGCAAAGGCCAAAATTCTTTTAGGAAATAGCGCAATTTACTAACAGACATCACAGATGGGTGATTTGTCCTAAGGGCAAGCTCATCCTAACTTCTAACTCAAGAAATCAGCAACCCTTTGCAGGTCAGAGCATATGAAGAGGAGAGCTGTCCTAAAGTCATATTCTCATGTGCAGACCAGACTGAGAAATATTCTTAAAAGTTTTCAATAGTGATCCAAGGCAAATTTTGTCTTAAAAAGAATACCAGTCTATCAAGACCTTTTATTCAGTGGTTTTCAAGACCAGATTGGAATACAGAATTATGAAATCTATATTCATCTTCTAATATCTGGACTTTTTATAAACATATAATAATATAGATAATAGGCATACAAATGTTTAAATTTATGGCTTTGGTTGGCATTTACCAACTAAAGGTGGACTAGAAACCTTTCTCTATACTTTTTCTAAAAAGTTTTAAGCTTTGATTTTTATCTTTAATTCACTTTGAGTTTTCTGTGTGTACAGGTAGAGGTTGAATTTACTAAGCAGAACTTTCTTTCCTTAGTAATTATCAAGGCCATCTTAATCATATGCCAGGTTTCTATGTATGCATTCTTCTGTTTTTGATCTCTTTCTTTTATTCTACTTGCATATTTGGTTGTATTTGCACCAATCACATATTCTTTCAACAATTCTTGGTTTTGAATCTTGAAATATGATAGAGCAAGTCATTCTACCTTCTTTTTTAGAAATGTCTTAGCCAATTGTCACAATCACTTGCTCTCCCATATAAATTTTGAATGAGGTTGTTAAGTTTCAGAAAGAACTTTCTTGGAATTTGGCCTGAAATTTAATGAACCCATAGATTAATTTTGGGAGATCTGGCATCTTAACACATTTAATCTTTCTCTTCATGAACATTGTATAACTCTACATTTATTTTATTATTCTTTAATGCATTTCAATATCATTTTATATTTATCTATGGACAAAATCTGCACATCTTTTATTGGGTTTTCCCCTATCCTCCCTCCTGTTCTCTCTAATTTTCCTTTCTTGTATATTACTTGCTTGGTTTTAATATTAAATAATAATCTCACAAAATAAGGTAATATTTCTTCTATTTCTAGTCTTTGAAAAAGCTTGTGTAATTGATCTGTTCCTTAGGAGTTTGGTAGAAGTGAACTATAAAATCATCAGGTCTGTTGTTTTACTTGTGGGAAGATTTAAAGCTATTGATTCAGTTTCTTAAACAGACAATTATAAAGTCTAGTCAGATTTTCTGGTTTTTCTATAACCTACTTTTAGAAGTTAAATTTTTGAAAAATGTGTAAATTTTAACTAAGCTTACAAATTTATTGGCATATGGAGAAGGCAATGGCAACCCACTCCAGTACTCTTGCCTGGAGAATCCCAGGGACGGGGGAGCCTGGTGGGCTGCCGTCTATGGGGTCGCGCAGAGTCGGACATGACTGAAGTGACTTAGCAGCAGCAGCAGACATCAAAGGTATATCCTCATTAGTTTAATTCTCTGCTGATTCAATTTCACCTCCTTTTTTATTCCTAATTTGTGCTTTTATTCTCATCCTCACACCCAGATTAATCTTACCATAAGCTTGTTTTGAATTAGTATATTCAAAGAACAAATTTTTGACTTTGGTTGTCATCTATAATTTTTTTCTGTTTTATTATTTCTGCTCTTTACTGTGTCACTTATCTTTGGATTTATCTGGATGTTCTTTTTCAAACTTCTTAAATTCTTAACTTCTAAGTGGAATGTCTATCTCTTTCCTCTTTTCTCTAACATAAATCATAGCAATATCTTTTTTGATCCATCTCCCAGAATAATGGAAATAAAACAAAAATAAAAAATGGGACCTACTTAAACTCAAAAGCTTTTGCATAGCAAAGGAAACAGTAAACAAAATGAAAAGATATACAGACTGGGAGAAAATATTTACAAATGATATGACCAACAAGGCATTGTGTGAAAGTTGCTCAGTTTTGTCCTACTCTTTGTGACCCCATGGACTGTAGCCTGCCAGGCTCCTCTGTCCATGGGAATTCTCAGAGTGGGTAGCCAGCCATTCCCTTCTCCAGGGGATCTTCTTAACCCAGGGATTAGTCACCAAAATCTACAAATATCTCATGAAGTACTGCATCACGAAAATGAACAACCCAATCGAAAAATGGGCTGAAGACCTAAAGATATTTTTCCAAAGAATATATACAAGTAGCCAAGAGGCACATGAAAAGATGTTCAACATTAGTGACTACTAGGGAAATGCAAATCAAAACTACAATGAGATATCACCTTTCACCAGTCAAAATGGCTATCATCAAAAAAATCCACAAACAATAGATGCTGGAGAGGGTGTGGAGAGAAGGAACTCTCCTACACTTTTGATGGGAATACAACTTGGTACAACCACTATAGAAAACAATGTGGAGGTTCCTTAAAAAATTAAAAAGAGAGGTACCATATGACCTTGGGCATATATCTGGAGAAAAACATGATCCAAAAGGATACATGCACGTCAGTGTTTCATTGCAGCACTGTTTACCATAGCCAAGACATGGAAGCAACCTAAATGACCATCGAGAGAGGAATGGATAAAGAAGATGTAGTACATATATACAATGGAATATTACTCACCCATCAAAAAAGAATGAAATAGTGCCATTTGCAGCAACATAGATGGATCTAGAGATTGTCATACTGAGTGAAGTAAGTCAGACAGAGAAACAGAAACATGTGACATCCCTTATATGTGGAATCTAGAAAGACATGATGCAAATGAATTTATTTACAAAACAGAAACAGACTCACAGACTTAGAGAACAAATTTATGGTTGCTGGGGGAAATATAGGGGGAATATTTAGCTAGGGAATTTGAGATGGATGGGTATACACTGTTACGTTTATCAGCATCTTTGAACGTTTGTCTAAGATGGATGGTTGGCAGGGTCCTATTGTGTAGCACAGGGAACTCTGCTCAATGTTATGTGGCAGCCTAGAGGGGAAAGGAGTTTGGGAGTGAGAGGATACAGGTATATGTGTGGCTGAGTCCCTTTGCTGTGTACCTGAAACTATCACAACATTGTTAATCGGCTATACTATAATACAAAATAAAAATTTTTTAAATTCTTCACTTAGTACTGCTTTGGACTTCCCTTGTGACTCAGCTGGTAGAGAATCTGCCTGCAATGCCGGAGATCTGGTTTCAATCTGTGAGTTGGAAAGATCCCCTGGAGAAGGGAAAGCTACCCATTACAATAGTCTGGTCTAGAGAATTCCATGGACTATATAGTCCATGGGATTGCAAAAAGTCAGACGTGACTGAACGACTTTCACTTAGTACTGCTTTAGCTTTATCCCATAAGCTTGATTTATAGTTTCTAAGCTATTATTCAATTATGCTGCTACTGCTGCTAAGTCGCTTCAGTCGTGTCCGACTCTGTGTGACCCCATAGACGGCAGCCCACCAGGTTCCACCGTCCCTGGGATTCTCCAGGCAAGAACACTGGAGTGGCTTGCCATTTCCTTCTCCAATGCATGAAAGTGAAAAGTGAAAGTGAAGTCACTGAGTCGTGTCCAACTCTCAGCGACCCCATGGACTGCAGCCTACCAGGCTTCTCCGTCCATGGGATTTTCCAGGCAAGAGTACTGGAGTGGGGTGCCATTGCCTTCTCCATGTCTTATGTTATTGATTTCTAACTAAGTTGCATTGTGGCTAACAATGTGGTGAAATGATAATGATTTTCTGAAATTTGTTGTGACAGTTTGTTGCTGTTGTTTAGTTGCTAAGTTGTGTCCAACTCTTTGCAACCCCATGGATTGTAGCCTGTCAGGCTCTTATATGATGAATATTTAAATATTCCAAATTTACTGAAATGAATGGATGTTCTAATTGTTGAGTGCAGGGTTCCATATATGTCTAATGTTAATCTTATTAATTATAAAGTTTGTATCTTTCATATATTTATAGATATTTTAATTTTCTTGGCTCGCCTTTAACTAATAGATGACATAATAAAGGCCATATATGATAAACCTACAACTAGCATCATACTTAATGGTCAAAAGCTGAAAGCATTTGCTCTAATATCAGGAACAAGACAAGGATGCCCACTCTTACCACTTTTATTTTACATGGTACTAGAAGTCCTAGCTACAGCAATCAGACAAAAACAAAAAATGAAAAGAATCCAAATTGGAAAGGATGAATAGAAACTCTTACCATTTGCAGATGACATTGATACTACATATAGAAAGTCCTAAAAATATCACCAAAAAACATTGGAACTAATAAATGAATTCTGTAAAGTTGCAGGATGTAAAATTAATACATGGAAATCTGTTACTCTTCTATACACTAGCAACAAACTATCAGAAAGAGAAATTAAGGAAACAATCCCTTGTATAATTGCTTCAAAAAGAATAAAATACCTAGGAATAAATCTATTCTAGGAGATAAAAGACCTGTACTCAGAAAACTCTAAGATATTGATGAAAGAAACTGAAGGTGATATGAACAAACTGAAAAATATACCATGCTCAAGGATTGGAAAATTCAATGCAATCTCTATCAAAATACCAATGGCATTTTTTCATAGAATTAGAACAAATAATTCTAAAGCTTTTATGAAAACACAAAAGACCCTGAAGAGCAAAAACAATCTTGAGAAAGAAGAACAAACCTGGAGGTATTCTATTTCCTGGTTTCAGATCATATTACAAAACTATAGTATTCAAAACAATATAGCAATGCACAAAAGCAGACACATGGATCAATGGAACAGTATAGAAAACCCCAAAATAAATCCATGTTTATATGGTCAATTAATCTACAACATAAGGGACAAGAATATACAATTGGGAAAAGAGCCTTTTAGTAAGTGGTATTGGGAAAGCTGAACAACAACATTCAAAATAATCAAACTGGACTACTTTTTCACACCATATACAAAATATAAAATAAACTCAAAATGGTTTAGTTAAGTATAAAACCTGAAACCATAAAATTCCTAGAAGAAAGCAAAGTCAGTACACTCTTTGACATCTTCCATCTTAGCACTATTTTTTTTTAATCTGTCTATTCAGCCAAGGCAAACAAAAGCAGAAATAAACAAAGGAGACTACATGATACCAAAAAGCTTTTGCACATCAAAGGAAACATGAAAAGGCCATCCACTGAAGAGGAAACGATATTTCCAAATAATGTATCTGATAAAGTGTAATATTCAAAGAGCTCATATAACTCAAAGTTTAAAAAATCTGATTAAAAAATGGGCAGAGGACATGAATAGACATTTTTTTCTATGGAAGATATACAGATAGCCAATAGACACATGAAGAGATAATCTCCATCATTAATCATCAGGAAAGTGCTAATCAAAATCACAATGAGATATCAGCTGACATCTGTCAGCATGGCTATTATCAAAAAGACAACAACTAACAAGTCTTGATGAGGATGTGGAGAAAAAGGAACACTCATGTACTGTTGGTAGTAACATAAATTGGTACAGTCACTATAGAAAATGGTGCCTGTTCCAAAATTAAAAATAAAGCTGCCATAAGATCCAGAAATTCTACTTCTGGGTATTTTTCAAAAACAAGCAAACAAACAAAAACACTAATTTAAAATGGTATGTATCCCCTATGATCATTGCAGTGTCATTTACAGTAGTAAAGATGAAGATATGGAAGCAATCTAAGTGTTCACTGATAGATTAGTGGATAAAGAAGACGTGATATAACATATATATATATATATATATATATGAATACATGATGGACTACTACTCATCTATAAAAAAGAATGAATTCTTGCTATTTGGGACAACACGCATGAACCTAGCCTGGAGAAGGAAATGGCAACCCACTCCAGTATTCTTGCCTAGAGAATCCTGTGGACAGAGGAGCCTGGTGGGCTGCTGTCCATGGGTTCGCAGTTAGACATGACTGAAGCAACTTAGCAGCAGCAGCATGAACCTAGAGGGTGTTATGCTAAGTGAATAAGTCAGACAGAGGAAGACAAATGCTATATGTTTTCACTTATTGGTGGAATCTAAAAATCAAAATAACTGAACAAACATAACAAAACAGAAATAGATTTATAGATACAGAGGAAAAACTGGTGGTTGTTAGAGGCAGCCAGTGGGGAGATGAGTAAAACAGGTAAGGGAGATAAAGGAGTGCAAATTCCAGTTACAAAATAAATGTCACTGGGATGAAATGTACAGCAGGAGGAATGTAGTCAATAACATTGTAGTACTTTTATATGGTGACAAATGGTAATGACTTATTATGGCAATTATTTTTTAATGTATAGAAATATCAACTCACTATGTTATACACATGGAACTGACACAGTGTTATAGGTCAAATAGACTTCAATTTTTAAAAAAGGTTGATAGATGTATAATGAAATCTTCCACTATGATAGTGTATTTATCTATTTCTTTTAATAGTTCTATTAGTTTTTTATTTATATGATTGATTGACCATTTTTGCTATGTTTATGTATGGTTAGAATTGTTATATATCTTCCTGCCAAATAAAACCTTTCATCATTATGTAGTGATATATGACCTTAGTAAGTTTTTTTTGTGTTAGCGTCTATTTCATTTGATATTATTATAATTAACTCTGACTTCCTCTTGTTTTGAATTTTATTGTAATGCCCTTTACCATCCTTTTGCTTTCTGCCTTTTATAGCTATGTGTATTGCATTTCTTCTATTCAGTTTTTTTCTATTCAGTGTGATAATCTCTGTATTTAGCTGATGAATTTATTTTTTGTGATTACTAACATATCTAGACTTATTTCTGCTGGGAAACAATTCTACGTAAGTCTCTTCTGTTTCTGCATATCTTTGAAGAGAGGTACTGAGTGCCTTTTGTTCAAAACTAGCTTTTCAAGGATGTTTGTGTAGTGAGTAGCCTCAGAAGAGAGAGATAGTGTCTCCCTCTGGAGCAAAGGGCATTTTTACTTACAGCCTTGGAAGATAGAAATGGAGTCTCTCTCCAGAGCAAAGAGCAAGAATGCTTACTATTCATCATCAAAGATTCAAGTTTCCCAAGCTCAAGGTTCCTCTTCTGTAACACAACCCACTTCATGTGCAGGTGTCATCTGGCCATCTCTTATCGCACTGTGGGAATTGTGCTTTAGAGAATAGGCACAAAAATGCCCATATGCTGGCTACCGCTTCTGCTGTGAGTAATAAATCATCTCTTGTCTTTGACCCAGGAGTTGTGTGTCTTCTACCAGTATCCATGAAACTGTGGCAGGCTAACTTATAAGTAGGGTAAAACCTTAGTCTATTCACAATCCTTGATAATTTCTGTTATATTATTTAGTTTTTTCCCCACTTTTCCGTCCTGTTTCCTTTCTTCTTTGTCTTCTATTGGATCCATTAAAATATTCTCTTACTCCCCCACCTTCCTATCCTCTTTTCTGGTTTGAAAGTGAGATTTTCCATTGCTATTATATACTCTCCTCCTGGTACTTGGAATAACTGATCATCCACTCCTGACATGTATACTATTAATGTTAAATATTTAACTATATTTTGTGTTTTTCTCAACCTCACAATTTGAATATCATCACTTCATACAGTCAATATTTGCTTAAGTTTATTAACATATTAACTAATCTATTCACTCATCATTTCATCCTATATATTGTCTTCCTACTGTTTCACCCTAGTGAGATTACCAAACATCAAAGATAAAGATTTAAAAGCAGTCACAGAGAAATGGGAGATCATCTCAAAGTGAATGAAAACTAGACATGAATCCATAGACACTGACATGAAACTCAACATATACCAAGCCATATAAATAAAAGAATTCTGTGTTTAGACATGGATCTGGAAATGTCCTTTCAAAGTTTTTGTTTGAACGTTTCTTTGATCCTCATTTTGAAACTTTTTTTGGTGGTATTCATTTCTACATTGATAAATGTTCTCTCTGAACACATTGAAAGTACTGTTTCATAGTTTTCTGGGTTAATTGTTGATGTTCAGGAGTGTGCTATTTGTAAAACTGTAGTTCTTTTGAAGGTGATCTTTCTTCTGTTGCTGCTTTTAAGATCTCTTTTTAATTTTTGTGTTTTATAATTTCATTAAAATGTGTCAAAACAGAAACTTCTTTTTTATGTATAGGCTTTGGTATATGTTGGGCTTCCTGTATCTAGATTCATGTTTGATAATAGGCCTGGAAAATACATGTCTTTGATTTTTGCCTCTTTCTCATTCTGGAACTCTGGTTAAAAATCTCTTTTTCATATAACCCCTCTGTTACAAATTCTACCTCTTTTGTTTCTGTATGCTGCAATCTGGGTAGTTTGTTTTGATTCATCCTCCTATTCATTTCCTTTTCAACTGTGTCTAATCTTCTTTATACTCTATCCAGTGAGTTTTCAAAAATGATTGAATTTTAAGTGAAAAGTGAAAGTAAAAGTGAAGTTGCCCAATCGTGTCCGGCTCTTTGTGACCCCATGGACTGTAGCCTACCATGCTCCTCCGTCCATGGGATTTTCCAGGCAAGAGTACTGGAGTGGGGCTGCCATTTCCTTCTTCAGAGGATCTTCCCAACCCAGGGATCAAACCCGGGTCTCCCACATAGTAGGTAGACGCCTTACCGTCTGAGCCACCTATTCAATTCCTTTATTAAATCATTTTTAGTAGGTCTTGTTCTTTAACCATTTAAAATTTCTGTCTCCTTTAAAAAACATTTCATATATAGATACCTCAAAAGCATTATCCAAAATTTCAGTAACTGAGGCACTTGTGAAGAAAGATCTAAATTTCCTGTTTATTTATTTATTTATTTTTGCTGAATCTCTCTCATGGTGGCACATTTCCTTGTGTTGTGTTTTCATTTTTAATTGTGAATTCAAGACTGATCCAACTTAATCTGTGTGAATCCTGAGGAGTAAGAGAGTGTTTACCTTTATTTTTACTGGGTGCCACAGTTCAATTCAGTTGCTCAGTTGTGTCCAACTCTTTGAGACCCCATGGACTGTAGCACTCCAAGCTTCCCTGTCCATCACCAACTCTTGGAGCTTGCTCAAACTCATGTCCATCAAGTCGGTGATGCCATCCAACCATCTCATCTTCTGTCATCTCCTCCTCCTGCCTTCAATCTTTCCCAGCATCAGAGTCTTTTCCAATGAGTCAGTTCTTTGCATCAGGTGGCCAAAGTATTGGAGTTTCAGCTTCAGCATCATCCTTCCAATGAATATTCAGGACTTATTTCCTTTAGGATGGACTGACTGGATCTTCTTGCTGTCCAAGGAACTCTCAAGAGTCTTCTCCAACACCACAGTTCAAAAGCATCAATTCTTTAGCGCTCAGCTTTCTTTATAGTCCAACTCTCACATCCATACATGACTACTGGAAAAACCATAGCTTTGACTAGACAGAGCTTTGTTGGCAAAGTAATGTCTCTGCTTTTTTTTTTTTTTTTTTAACTTTACAATACTGTATTGGTTTTGCCATACATTGACATAAATCCGCCATGGGTGTACCTGAGTTCCCAATCCTGAACCCCCCTCCCAATATGCTGCCTAGATTGGTCATAGCTTTTCTTCCAAGGAGCAAGTGTCTTTTAATTTCATGGCTGCAGTCACCATCTGCAGTGATTTTGGAGTCCAAGAAAATAAAGTCTCTCACCATTTTCAGTGCTTCTTCATCTATTTGCCATGAAGTGATGGGACTGGATGCCATGATCTTAGTTTTTCAAATGTTGAGCTTTAAGCCAACTTTTTCACTCTCCTCTTTCACTGTCATCAAGAGGCTTTTTAGCTCCTCTTCACTTTCTGCCATAAGGGTGATGTCATCTGCATATCTGAGGTTATTGATATTTCTCCCAGCAATCTTGATTCCAGCTTGTGTTTCTTCCAGTCCAGCGTTTCTCATGACGTACTCTGCATAGAAGTTGAATAAGCAGGGTGACAATACACAGCCTCGATGTACTCCTTTTCCTATTTGGAACCAGTATGTTGTTCCATGTCTGGTTCTAACTGCTGTTTCTTGATCTGCATGCAGATTTCTCAGGAGGCAGGTAAGGTGGTCTGGTAGTTATGGACAGAGATTCATGACATTGTATAGGAGGCAGTGATCCAGACCATCCCCAAGAAAAAAAAAAGTGCAAAAAGGCAAAATGGTTTTCTGAGGAGGCATTACAAATAACTGAGAATATACAAGAAGCTAAAGGCAAAGGAGAAAGGAAAGATACACCCATTTGAGTGCAGAGTTCCAAAGAACAGGAAGGAGAGATAAGAAAGCCTTCCTCAGTGATCATGCAAAGAAATAGAGGAAAACAATAGAGTGGCAAAGACTAGAGATCTCCTCAAGAAAATTAAAGGTACCAAGAGAACATTTCATGCAACATTGACATAGCTCAGTCGTGTCCGACTCTTTGCGCTCCCCTGGACTATAGCCTACAAGGCTCCTCCATCCATGGAATTTTTCAGTCAAGAGTACTGGAGTGGGTTGCCATTTCCTTTTCCAGGAGATCTTCCCAACCCAGGGATCGAACCCAGGCCTCCTACACTGTAGGCAGACGCTTTACCGTCTGAGCCACCAGGGAAGTCCATTTCATGTAAAGATGGGCGTAATAAAGGACAGAGATGGTATGGACCTAACAGAAGCAGAAGATATTAAGAGGGGGTGGATCACAGAAAAAGCAAGAGAATTCCAGAAAAACATCTACTTCTGCTTTATTGATTATGCCAAAGCTTTTGACTGTGTGAATAACAAGAACCTGGGTGCCACAGGGTTTTATTAATCTTGAACTACTTTAATTTCTAGACTGAATAGATTCCTGACCTATGAGTATCCTACATTTGAACTCCTTGGATAGCAAATTTTCTGGAGAGACTAATACAATTACTATGATTTTTGTTATTGCTGCTTCTGTTATTCTTTTCTACCTAGAATTATCAGAGCAAAAAGGCTCCCATTCCAGGCTCCCATTAATGGCAGGTGGATAATTTCACCCCTTATTTCACTCATGGTAACACTCTTTTCAAGTGGTTTGGCTTGAGTGGAGAAACTGACATATTTCCTACATTTTTCTTGAGACCATGATTTATTCTTCCCTTACCCTGCACAATAATTAATCCTCAAGGCTTTGGTTGCTAAATTCTCATTTTATTTCAGGGCTTTACAAGATTTTGCTCTTAGTTGTAATTTACATTTTGTTTTTTGTTTATTTTCATTAAAAAATTTCATCTTGTGTTGTTTTGTTTTGACTTTAAGAAGAATTTCTCTCTATTATTAATCTTTAAAATTAAGTCTTTTACAGCACAGATAGTTTCTCTTTATTTTTAGCTCAGTTAGATGTTTAACTAACAATAACTGTTGTTTAGTTGCAACATATTCAGGATCTAGTCATTTTATTACAATGAGAAGGCATTTTGGAATTTCTTCTGATAGCCTTCCAAGCTATCAGAAGAGATGTCTCTAGTGTTAGATTTTTTAATTTAATAAACCATGTTTTCTTTTTTATTAAAAAAATTTAAACTTTTTATTTTGTATTGGGGTAAAGCTGATTAACACTGTTGTGATAGTTTCAGGTGAACAGCAAAGGGACTCATTCATTCATATACATGTATCCATTCGCGAGTTGGCCTGTGAAGAAGGCTGAGCACCAAAGAACTGATGCTTTTGAACTGTGGTGTTGGAGAAGACTCTTGAGAGTCCCTTGGACTGCAAGCAGATCCAACCAGTCCATTCTGAAGGAGATCAACCCTGGGATTTCTTTGGAAGGAATGAAAGTCGGACACGACTGAGCGACTGAACTGAACTGAACTGATTCTCCCCCAAACTCCCCTCCCATCCAGGCTGCCACATAACATTGAAGAGAGTTTCGTGTCCCATGTGCTATACAGTAGGCCCTTGTTGGTTATCCATTCAAAATATAGCAGTATGTACATGTCCATCCCAAACTCCCTATCTCTTACCCTCATTGTTCCCCCTGGCAAGCAAAAGTTCATCGTGTAAGTCAGTGTTTATTTCTTAAACTATGTCTTCTTTATTGGCTTCTTTCCTGAAGCTAAATAACAATCTAGAATCCTTGTGTGTGGTTGAAAGGCGGAGGAGAAATTGTTTCCCAATAACTGATTGGCAGTTTCCAGAATCTATCTTTTTAGTCAAAATTGAGACCATATATGTCCATCCTTATTTAATGTCTTGACTGCATTCCTAGTTTCCATAATTCCATAAAAATTATCAAGTGGTAAAGTTGTTTGGCATTTTCTCTCTCTGTTTTTGTCTATATAATCCATTTGGATCTGGAAGTGTCCAGATGCTATCTCCTCATCTCCCTTGGAATTCAGTTTTTCTTACTAGCTGATTGAAGATTATTTCTTTTAATAGAAAAGTAGAAGTTTTAATATACAAATTGTGGATGAGTTGGCAGGTGAAAGATTACCATATGAGTGGCTTCTCTTGTCAATAAGAGAAATCCATAGGCTATAAGTCTTATGCTCATATGGCTCTAAGTCATTTAACTTGGTGTGTGTCCCTCCTGACTTGACCTTCTTCATGATGTGGACATCTGGGTACTTTTCAGGAACATCTGCCACTCCCTAGCCTCTCTTTCTGGGCTTTCCCTGCTACTTATGGGTGAGTTTCTCCTAAAGGAAGGTGTGCTCTATTCTCCTGATGCCCAGGCCCCATTGCCAAGCTCCCTATTTTAGTGTAGTCATGGGGGCTCTTGGAGTTCTACAAACTGGCGTTCCTGCTAAGTATTATAGGATCCTGGTGTGGGGCACATATTGAAAGCTTTAGAGGTAAAATACTGGTATGCCTGTGGGTGGCACTGTGTTGGCTCCACAAAGCTGGGCAGCAGAATAAGGATGAAGAAGTCAACCCATAGTTCTGAACTCTGAGGTTAAGCCCCATCAGATTTCAGGGAGACCAGGCACAGAGGTACCTGGATACCATAGTGATGCCCTGAAGTTTGAAATGATAGTCCATCATCCAAGGTAGGAACTTCTTGGTTGCTTGAGGCCTGCTGCAGCTTTTAAGCTGGTGGTGTTTGTTTGTTTATTTTTGCTTTTTAGCTTTATGCTTCACCCATGTGCCTTGAGTTCAAAGCAGTGGCCACACTGGTTTCCTTAGGGTCATAACTCCTTGGCAGAAGCACCAATGTGGACTAAAGGGAGGGTTAAAAGGATGTGACTTTTCCAGGGATCCTGGCCTCCTCCTGTCTTCTTGTTATTATTGCCACATAGAATTGGGCAGAGATCCTGCTCACAGGTCCCCAAGGAGACAAAGGCAGATCACATTTAAGGAATAGAGGGAACATTTGCTTGAATTCTGATGAGAAGTTATGACATGAGTAAAGAGAAGGAAAAGAAGAAGTATATTATCCCACTGCTTATTTCTGCAGCTGCAGCAGTAGATGTGTGTTGCAGTCTGGGTGCAGTGCACATATCCAGCAGTGAAAACCTTGGTGTCATATTCCTGTGTCCTTGCTTGTCTGTCTTCCCCTACTAGGATAAGAATATTTTTAGCCCAGGGACACTGTTTTATCTTTAAATCCTGCCTACCCCACTTAGTGGGTGTTAAGGCCTTGGGCAATTTCATTCATTCTAAGTCTTTGTTTCCTCATCTGTGAAATGGGAATGATATAACAGTACCTATCTCAGAGTGTTGTTTTGAAGATCAGAGCAGGTCAAACGAATACTCAATGAATGAAGCACATTTTTACTCCATTTTATTCCATTTCAAGAAGTTCAGGCCAAATGGTCTTCGTGTTGTTAAACAGTGTGGGATTGTGTGTAATGGCCCAAGTTCTCCCATCAAGAGTAGTTGGAGAAAAAAGCCCATGACCCACCCTTCTTTGACTTCCCCATTTCCCTCTCCCATCTAGATTCTCATGGGCTAGGAGTCGGGTAGGGATGGGGAACCCCACACTGCTGAAAAACTGCCTTTAAAGTTGTCAGAACCAAAGGTAAGGAGCCAGAATCAAAGATTACCTTGTTTTTTGGAGTGTATCACTGGCTATTGTCCCCATCAAACAAAGCCCTTTCATCAGAGGTTCTTAAAACACTTTTTTTCCCTCCTTTATTTTCCTTTGAAATAAGCTGGGCAACAATTAATTTCAGAGAGAGAGAGAGAAAGATAATTCAACAAGGATCTATTACTACTCTCAGCTTCTATTGCTGTAATGAAAATCTATTTCCTTTCCCTTTTGTGTCCCATATAATTTAATGCCCATTTTATTAATGGTCTGAAATAATTACGGAACCCTTTGTGATTCTCAAGTATGTTTCATTTAATTGTGCAATAAATGCCTAATCTCTTCCTCCATCTGAAGCTATTATGGCGTTAAAATTAACAATTATGCAGCAATGCGCCGGGGTCCATAGAAATCACTCCAGATAACTAGACATATATAAATCATTCATGAGAACAATTTCTGAAAAGAGACGGAGGGGGAAAAATTGTGTTGAAAATGACATTGGGAAGCCAAGGGCCCAGCCTGTAAGAAGATAGTAACACCTTTAAAAAATCTTTTTTCTTTCCTTTTTTGTTATTATTATTTTATCAATTGTGTATGTGGCATAGCCCTATCCCCCACTTCTATTAGCCTGACAGATATTTTCAGAATTAATTAACTGTTAGCTCTGAGGATAAATTGTTCATTATCAATTTTCCCCCCTCTTTCTTTCTTTCCTTTTATAATTTTTCTTTTTCTTTCAGGCCAGCAATTACACTCCCTGCCTTTCTCCAGCAGCTCCTGTTCTGCACAGCTATCCAAATGGGAAAAGTGCTTTTTCTTTCATCCCTATTCACTCCTCCTCTTCTCCCTTTTGTGGGATTTAATAACCATGGCTGATAGGCTCATGCTGGACAGAGAGGTTAAGTTTGTTGTCTCAGCACTTTGCTGACAAGGGATAGTGCAGGAATTCTGTAACTTCTAACCAGCCCTGTGGGGTTGCCTAGGACTTGGCCCACACAGGCGTAGTCTATAAACAGTGTTCAGAAACCCTGCAGCCCCAAACATTCTGCTTATCTAAGAGCACTTCCACTGGCGCTGCTAAAGCTCTCCTCTATCTTTTTAAACATTCCTGAATCCCAAGAGATTCCCAGCAAATAACCTCCAGCCCACGCCCTGCCCCAGGACTGGTATGTGCATGTATGCAAACACACACACACAGATGCCCACACACGCACACACACACACAGATGCCCACACACACACACACACACATACACACATACACACATAGCTTATTGCTATGCAGCAATAAGCAGGGTCAGAAAACCAAATGCCTTCAGGGGCAGGTAAGAAATACAGATGAATGAAGTGGGTGAAATGGGGAAAACTGGAGATCCCATGCCCTACCTGAAGCAGGCAGCTGCAACCCAACTACCAGCCATTGTTGCCTTTGGGGAATGCGGGCTTGATGTGGCCAGCTCTTGTGACACTTCAAGGGAAGCCTGAAATTTGGACTTCCCTGGTGGTCCAGTGGTTGGGAATCCACCTGCCAATGTGAGGGATGCAGGTTCCATCTCTCGTCTGGGGGTACTCCACATGCCCTGGGACAGCTGGGCCCATGCACTGCAACTGTTAAAGCCCAGGTGCCCTAGAGCCCATGCTCTGCAACAAGAGAAGCATGCTATTGCAACCAGAGAGTAGTCCTCACTTGCCACAACTAGAGAAAACCCTCACACAGCAGTGAAGACTCAGCACAGCCAAAAATACGCCAATCAATAAAAATTTTTTAAAAAGAGAAGCCTGAAATTTTAATATGTCAACTAATTGTTGATAATGAATTTAGAAAAACTGAAAACAGCATAGGCTAAATAGGCAGGATGGATTCCGGCTGGGACTGCAGCTTGTGGGCACTGAAAGATTGATACTTATTTCTTGACGTTGGTCCAGCAGAAGGTTCCTGGAAGGGACGGGCTGAGCCTGCTGTCCCTTGGCTGTCCGTGCTCCTCAAGCCCCAGGGCTTGGGTCTTTTGGGCCTGGGGAATGTGTCTGATGTTGCTCTGAAGGTTGAGCTCCATAATGAAAATAATATTGGGGGAGGAGAGGGATCACCTTTGATTTCCTGTCAAATGTTCACCAGTTCTAAATCATTAGTTTAAGTACAGAAGAATCATTGGGCTGGTAGTTGAGGGTGACAAGTCCATTTGTGCTCATGTTTCTGGTGATTTAATAAGTGATTTGGCTCCATATTAATTGATGGCTCATGGGATTTAAAGTTCAAATGTGTTTGGTGTGATGATGCCAGAAATATGGGCTTGTTGATGATAGTTAAAATTTATAGAGAACATACTACCTATTAGGCCCTAAACCATGTAATTGATATTAGATTAATTTAATCCTCTTTGTAACCTTCTTAGGTAGGTATTATCATTCCCATTTCACAGGTGAAGAAACTGAGAAGTAAAGGAACATGCAGCAGATGATTTAGTGTGAACAGCAAAGGCAATATACAAAGCCGTAGCTGTCTGAGCCCAGAGCTTGCTTGGCACTTGGTAAAACTAAGCAAGATCAAACACAAAGGTAGGACATGACTAGAGAAAATTTAGTAAATGATAGCATTAAAAACACATCAACACAGAACTAAACAGTTTATAACATTTCAATGTTCATTATATAACTGGGAGATGTGTTAGCTATTAAGGACAGCAAACTGATAAACATGTCAATATCATTGTACTTCTTTCCAGGGAAGCCAAGCGTGCTGAAATCCATGGAGTCACAAAGAGTCAGACGTGAGTGAGCGACTGAACTGAACCAAACATCCTCACCAACAGGTCCTCTGTCATTTCATTGGCTACATAGCATTCCTTCACAAGATAGAGATATACTAAAATGTCAGACTTCATGGTTTTCATCTAACTTTTAGTTAAACCTTTCTTCTAAAACAAACTGATTTTTTTGCTCCCAAGGTTAAGTGAAAAGCCACCTTAATTCATGCTGACACATCCCCATAGAATAAAACATTGACTGGGCTGGTACTTTGGGATATCAGGGAAATTTGACATACAAATCCCTTATAAGTCTTTCTACCACTTCAATATTCATTAATTAACTGCTTATACAAATAAAAGAGCAGGAGCTAATTCTTCGTATTAATACTTCCAGCTACTTATTTTACTCTAGTTTCTGTTTCTTTTTATAAGTACTATCCCTAGTTTTCTCCTCCAGCAAAAAATGAAGCATTCTATCTGCAGTTTGCATGTATGTAGCCTGGAATCACCAGCAGCAAGGTTTCATTTCAGAATTTTGTGATTTTCCTGGTCAGCAGTCTTAGACTGCTCAATAAAGAGCACTACTAAATTTTGTTACCAAACTTGTGACTCAGATATCTAACTCTCTACGTTTGGCTTACAGATAAAATGCCTTTAAGAGAAACACATTAAACATTTAAACAGAATATCCACTTCTAAACAATAAATCACCTGGGACTTGCTTTCAGTGGTAGAATATCTATCCCACCCCAGAAGACCTTTAAAAAAATAGGATAATAATAAAAAGCTGACATTTATTGAGCACTTATGATCTGTGAGGCACTGGGCTTTGCAAGCATTAATTTATTTGCTTTCACAGTAATCCGACGAGGAAGGTTTTTTTCTTTTTTTATCCTATTGAACAGATAAGGAACCAAAGCTTAGAGAGTTTAAGTAATTTGCCCAAGGTCACACAGGTAGTAAATGGAAGAGTCTGTATCCTTCACAAGCCTGTCTCTTAATCACTGTGCTAGAGCACGCAGTGCCTTGATTGGTGTGGAAACTGTCCCAGGAACAAAGGCAATGGGACTCCCGGCCACAGAGCATTCACAGGATAGGGAACATGTGTACACCTGTGGCGGATTCATGTTGATGTATGGCAAAACCAATACAATATTGTAAAGTAAAAAAAAAAAAAAAAATAATAATAATAAAAATAAAGTGAGTGCAGCGGCCTCACCCATGCATTGCTGGTGCATTTTGAGGAGTCCATATGTAGTTTTGATACCATGTAACAACTTCACAGGACATCAACGAATGTACCCAGAGCCGCAAGGCCTGCCCATCCCAACGCTGCAAAGCTTTGGTGCCCAGAGGGGCTTCTTGGGGCCTGCTGTGATCTTGGGGATGGTAATATATTCCTCTCAGAGGCAGAATTCAGGGGCGACATGTTATTACCTTTCCTTGCAATTGTTTTTTTTTTTAATTTCCATTTGAAAATTTATTTCCTGTGAGAATGAACTGACTGGAATTCATTTGTGCTGGGAAGGAAGGTGAATTTCTTATTAACTCTCCCAGGTAATGGGCAGCTGTAGCTTGGACTGTGGGGAGGACTGGAATTGCTCAGGGCTGGGGAGGGTGAGGGAGCACTTGTGGGGAGGGGGCTGGTGATGGATGCCCAGCAGCCCAGGCAGAAAGCAGCATGCTGAGGGTCTGAGTGATGTGATCTGGAGGGCAACACACGTTGCTTGAAGTTTTAAACAAAAATCTAAACAAGGCATCTCCTCGTCTTTCCTGTGGCTGAAACAGAGACTGTATTAAGAAAAACAAACAAAATGAATGATTTTAAATAATTATAAAAATCCTTTTTTTAAAAAAAATTTATTTGGGTGCACTGGGTCCTAGTTGTAGCATGTGGGATCTAGCTCCCTGATGGGGGATCGAATCCAGGCCCCCTGCACTGGGAGCAAGGAGCCCCAACCACTGGACCACCAGGGAAGTCCCTAAAATTCCTTTTTTGAAACGAAGTTTATCTCCCTTCTTATGGTTGGCAGATGTGAAGCTGTCGTCAATTGGGATTGACATATACACGCTGCTGAATATAAAATAGATAACTAATAAGTACCCTCTCTATAGCACAGGAAACTCTGTTCAGTACTCTGTAATGGCCTATATGGGAAAAGAATCTAAAAAATTATAATATCTATGTGTGTATATATATATATATACACACACACACACACACAACTTATTCACTTGGCTGTGAAACTAACACAGCACTGTAAATCAACAGTGTAGGTGTTGCTAGTCGCTCAGTCGTGTCCAACTCTTTGCAACCCCATGGACTGTAGCCCACCAGGCTCCTCTGCTCATGGAATTCTCCAGCCAAGAATACTGGAGTGGGTGGCCATTCCCTTCTCCAGGAGATCTTCCCAACCCAGAGATCGAACCTGGATCTCCTTCACTGCAGGCAGATTCTTTACTGTTTGAGCTACCAGGGAAGCCCATATGTACTCCAACAAAAAAAGATTTTTTTTTGAGAAAAAAATTTTTGGTGGTGGTGGGGAATTCCCTGACAGTCCAGTGGTTAGGATTCCATGCTTTCACTTCTGAGGGTTCAGGTTAACACCTCTTTTCTTGTTAGGGAAAAAAAGAAATGTAGTTGTGGACTCTGGAAATTTAGACAACACACACCCTATGTTGAGGGGGAAGCTGCTACTCAGACCCTGCTAGTCTTTCCATGTAGATATTCTTTTCCAGCTTTTCTTAGAAGATGTATTCATTTCTCTGAATTGAATCCAGTGAAAAATCAGTCAAAACATCAGGAAAATAAGAAAAAGGGTTAAAATTCTTCAGCAACATTTAGAGTTTACAACAGTGAGACATAACTGGTTCCAAGGAATCCACTTTTGCCAAGATGAAATTGAGCAGGAAATGCTGACATGTGGAATTGAGGGTTAAGCAAGTGTTGGTGGCCCTGTCTGCTGCTTATGGTGAGATAATTTTGTAAATAAAATAAATATTAAATTTTTATGAATTGTATACTTAATACAAACCCTCTGAATGGTGTTCCAAACAAGAACAAGTTTGGAATGGAGTTCTAAAACTGGCAGTTTTAACATATGATTCTATGTAGTGTCAGGAACCTTGTTAGATCTATTTGAATACTATCAATGATTTTTCCTGCTCTTTTTAAAGTGTTTATTTATTTATTTGGTTTTGGCTGCTCTAGGTTTTCGTTGCTGCACACAGGCTTTCTCTAGCTGCAGTGTGCAGGCTTCTCATTGTGGTGGCTTCTCTTGTGGAGCATGGGCTCTAGAGCGTGGGCTCAGTAGTTGTGGTGCATGGGCTTAGTTGCCCTGTGGCATGTGGAATCTTCTGGCACCTGGGTGGAACTCATGTCCCCTGCACTGGCAGGTGGATTCTTAACAGCTGGACCACCAGGGAAGTCCTTTCCCTGCTCTTTACCAGTGTTTATTATGGCCTACATTTATATGTAAATACTGCCAAGCTTAATATTTATTATTTATTAAAGAAAGTGTTTTAAAATACCCACAATAATAAGCAGTGGTTTTGAAGAGTTGTGAAGATATTTTAAGAATAACTTATGACTTAACAGGACTATTCAGGCATTACCAGGGATTCCCAGTTTCTCCTGTTCCTGAATCCTGAAGATTAATATCTATAGGGAATTTTGAAACCTAGACTCAGCTGATTGTTGCCAGATGGAATAAAGGGTGGTCTTAGTACTGTTGGATCTCTCCTGACTTTATAAGAGAATTTATAAATATGGCCACTTATGTAAAAATATTAAATAGAAATATTTTACAGTGTTCAATTTTTATGATCTAAGCCTTTGATCTGGTGTTGTTCAGTCACTATGTCATGTCTGACTCTTTTCGACCCCATGGATTGCAGCATGCCAGTCTCCTCTGTCCTCTGCTGTCTTCCAAAATTTGTTCAAACTCATGTCCACTGAGTCAGTGATACTATCCAACTGTTTCATCCTCTGCCACCCTCTTCTCCTTTTGCCTTTAATCTTTGCTAGCGTTAGAGTCTTTTCCAATGAGTTGGCTCTTCCCATCAGGTGGCCAGACTATTGGAGCTTTGGCTTCAACATCAGTCCTGCCAATGAATATTCTGACTCGACTCCCTTTGGAATTGACTGGCTTGATCTCCTTGCAGTCCAAAGGACTCTCAAGAGTCTTCTCCAGCACCACATTTCAAAAGCATCAATTCTTTGGCACTCAGCCTTCTTTATGACCTTTGCCAACAAAGGTCCATGTAATCAAAGCTATGGTTTTTCCAGTAGTCATGTATGGATGGGATTGAGAGTTGGAACATGAGAGTTGATCTTGTAGACTTAGAGAAAAATGTACAGTGTGAGAATCACAAATGTAAGTTTTATTCAAGGTCTTACTGTGGACTGTAGCCTGGGATACAGCCATTCAGTGGCTCTGAGTAAACTGCTCCAGAGAAGTATGGGAAGAACTAGTATATATATGAGTTTTTCGGCTAGAAAATACATGTAGTCAAGTATATTTCTTGGTCAGAGATTATTGCTGCATACTATAAAACTTTTAGAGAAGAATATAGGCAGAACATTCTTTGACGCGAATTGCAGCAATATTTTTTTGGAGCTGTCTCCTAGTAATGGAAATAAAAGCAAAAATAAACCAGTGGGCCTAATTAAACTTACAAGCTTTGCACAGCAGAGGAAACCACGAGCAAAGTGAAAAAACAGCCTATGGAATGGGAGAAAATACTTGCAAACAATGCAACTGACAAAGGGTTAATTTCTAAGATATGCAAACAGCTCATACAGCTTAGTATAAACAAATTCAATCCAATCAAAAATTGGCAGAAGACCTATGTACATATTTCTCCAAAGAAGGCATATAGATGTCCAACAGGCACACGAACAGTTGCTTATCACTAATTATTAGAGAAACACAAATCAAAACTACAATAAGGTAGCACCTCCCACCAGTCTGAATGGCCATTATCAAATAGTCTACAAATAACAAATGCTGGAAAGGATGTGGAGAAAAGGGAACTCTCTTACATTGTTGGTAGGAATGTAGGATGGTGTAGCCACTGTGGAAAACAGTATGGAGGAAAAAACTAAAAATAGTTTGACCCAGGAATTCCACTCCGGGGCAGATATCCAGAGAAAACTCTAATTTGAAACATGCATCCTATGTTCAAATCAGTGCTATTCACAATAGCCAAGACATGGAAGCAACCTAAATGTCCATGAATAAATGAATGGACAAAGAAGATATGGCATATATTCACAATGGAATATTACTCAGGCATAATAAGGAATGAAATAATTTCATTTAGAGCAACACGGATGGACCTAGAGATTATCACACTAAGTGAAGTAAGTCTGACAGAAAAAGACAAATATCATTTATGTGTGATGTGAATACTCTTATTTATGAAACAGAAATAGACTCATGGACTTGGGAAACAGATTTATGGTTACTAAAGGGAAAAATGGGCAGCGGGGATAAATAGGAGTTTGGGATTAACATATACACTCTACTATATATAAAATAAATAAAGAACAAGGACCTACTATATAGCACAGGGAACTATATTCAATATCTTATAATAAACTTTATAATGGAAAAGAATCCAAAAAAGAATATGACTGAATTATTTTGCTGTACAACTGAAACCAATGCAACATTGTAAATCAACTGTACTTCAATTTTTTTAAAAAAATAAAAAAATGACAAAAAAGATTACTGCTAATCACAAAGAACAGATATCTCAAGTTAATGATTTTAGTACTTTTCTATGTATGGGAAGATGCAAGAATGTGGGGTCACTGAAATTTTTCCTGAGATGTGCACCTTACTATCTAGGGGCACTCTTACCAAAATGCAGAATGCCTTATCCTGCTTTTCATCCTGAATTCCCCTCAGGGCACACTGTCAGTGGGTGACTTCAGTGCGTTGCAACACAAGCTTTGTATAACTGGTTGAGAAGTGGCACATTTTGTTCTCTTTCATTTACAATCTCATGTTCTCTCTCTTCAGTATGTCTTTTCTCTCTCCATATTTCTAACCCTACAGACAAAATCTTTCTCATTTTTCAATCCTTTTCTTTACAGATGTCACCCTCTTCAGGAAGGTTTCCTCTTTATCTTCCTTCCCTCAACCTTTAGAGTGTCCCAGGCCATTTCCATTGTCCCAAGGGGCATTGCTGATATTTGGATTCACATCTACCAGCAGAATTTAGATTCTTATCTGCCTGGAACTGTGCTGTCTTCATATTTAGATAAACCACAGACCTGGACACTGCAGGGACTCAATAAATATTTGAGTAAATGGGTGAAATATGTACCAGGCTCCTGGATTACAAACCCACAAATTCTAGATTCTGACCACCCCCAGGACTCATCAGAAAACATAAATTTCAATCAGTGGCCACTTCCAGTGAGCGAATGAAGGTTGGCCAAAGGCCAAACAGGGAATTGCAATTAGCAAATTCATGAATGTCTTGTTTACATTTCAAACAAGCTCATAGCTTGGTTTCTGTACCTAAAGGATTGTGCTGTATTCATAGACCACTAATGACTATTAATAAGTGGAATTGTGGTTGAATTTCACAAATGTTACAATTGGAGAACAAACTCAATCCACCCTGTTGTATGGAAATTACTCTGATTAGAGCATAATGACTAACTAAAGAGTTATTTGTCTATTCAATTGCAGGGCAGAGGGTAATGAGTTTATTGGCTCAGGCTCCATTCTTCTAGGAGTCAGTAGTAAAGAACTTTTAGTCATTGGAACAATAGTCCAGTTGTTGAGAAGTCTCAGATGACTTCCCAAGAATTCACTTCTGTGGTCCCACTCCCTACAGGAACAGGAAGTTGATCATCCTTGTGTTTCACTCACATCCATCACAGAGCCTTGAACTTAGTTGGATACTTAAGAAATGTTGAAAAGAATTCCAGAATCTTATATTCTCACCTCTGTTTATTTGGATCAAGCATTTACTACGTCCATACTAAGTATTACAGAGCATACCTATGGAGAGAAACAGGGTATGTCTCTTCCCTTAAAAAGCTCACATTCTCATATGCAAATGAACTGGTGAACATGTGGTGGTATATAACTCAGTGAGGTAAAATTTAGGATTGTCCAAGACCTCATAACACTGAGCATTCCCCTCTATCTTTACTTATTTATTATTTTGAGCTCTGCAGTCTTCATTGCTGTGTGTGGCTTTCTCTAGTTGCGATGAGCAGAGGGTACTCTCTAGTTTCAATGTGCAGGCTTCTCATTATGGTGACTTCTCTTGTTGCAGAGCAAAAGCTCTAGGGTGCTCAGGCTTCAGTAGTTGTAGCCTGGGTTCTAGAGCATGGGTGCAGTAGTTGTGGTGCATGAGCTTAGATGCCCTGTGACATGTGGAATCTTCCTGGATCAGGGATCCAACCTGTGTTCTCTGCATTGGCAGGTGGATTCTTAACCACTGGACCACCAGGGAAGTCCCCCTACTGCATCTTGTACATAACTTTAATAAGACCTTCAACTGCTTTGTACTTCAGTTTGTTTTCTCATTAATTTCCCCCACTACGGTGTGAGAAACTTGAAGGTGGAGAATGTGCCCTATGAAATAGGCTTTCCCTTAGAGTTGAATGGATAAATTAATGAGAATGCCAAGATCTCTGGTCACTGCAGGCTCACATGCTTATAAAGAATGGAAGGAGCAGAGCAGCCCTCCTGGAATTCTGCCTGGGATTGTGTATTAAGAGTTCTACAAGGATGCATGCTTGATCAAATAGGGAAGCTTCAGGGACCACTGCTTAAAGAGGTGAATATGGCCTTTAGCTTGCTGTAAGGCGTATGTCTCCACTTCACTGGGAGTCCTGGCCTGAAATACCTCACTATAAATTAACATACCAACATCTTGGTGACTCAGTGTTAGCTGTGTCATGAATTGGCTTCCCTGAAGCCTCTCTACTTCTGACTGCTCATATCAAGAATCCAGGTCGGCAAACCTAAGGATTAGATTTTGGAGCTAAAAGGATCATGTGAGCTGGAGTTGCTTATATTTCATCTTCAGCTCTTGCCTGAAGGAGAAAACAATTTGCAATGGGAAGGAATAAGGTCAACAAACAAAAGCAGAGTCCAGAGTTGGCTCCCTGATAACATTTTCCCTGCATCTAGGTATGCCTGAAAATAGCTATCCTCTGGATTCTTCACTTATGGCAACCAATAAATGCCTCCTCCTCCTCTTTTTTAGTTTGAGTTTCTATCTTCCTCGACTTCTTAGAAAATACCAGTGTAGGTAAAGGACCTGTGCTTTGGAGTGAGACAAATCTGGTTTCAAACTCTGACTACTGCATTGTGGAGTCTCTCTATTACAGCAGCTCAGCCTCTTACCCCAGCTAAACACACCAAGTGAAAAATGATTCAGGCCTGAAGTGAGGCAGTGGCAGAGGGCAGAAAGAAGGACCTAGATTTTAGTGCTTTTAAGGAGTTAGGATTGACAGAACATGGAGCAGTTTATTATATGTGTGAGAGTAAAGAGGTGTGGGGAGGAATGGTGGAGAACTCTTGGTTTCTGGCTTGAGTGACTGGTGGACAGTGGTGACCAGGGCCAGCTCCACAGGTGTGTTTCTATTCTTTTTTTAAATTCATAGTATAGTTGATTAGGGCTTCCCTGGTGACTCAGCAGTAAAGAATCTTCCTGCAATGCAGGAGATGCATCCCTGGGTTGGGAAGATCCCCTGGGGAAGAAAATGGCAACCCACTCCAATATTCTTGTCTGGGAATACCACGGACAGAGGAGCCTGGTGGGCTATAGTCGATGGGGTCACAAAAAAGTTGAACACAACTTAGTGACTAAACAACAACAGCAAAATAGTTGATTAACAGTATTGTGTTAATTTCTACTATACAGCAAAGTGATATATATATATATGTATATATAAAATCAAGCTCTTATGTATTTTTTTCCACTATGCATTATTACAGGACATTGAAAATTCCCTGTGCTATTATGGTAAGACCTTGTTGTTTACCCACTCTATATACAAGAGTTTGCATTTGCTAACCTCAAACTCCCAGCTCATCTCTCCCTCTCCACCCTTGGCAACCACAAGTCTGTTCTTTATATCTGTGAGTCTGTTTCTATTTCACAGATAAATTCATTTGCATCATATTTTAGATTTCACATGTAAGTGATATCATATGGTATTTGTCTTTCTCTGACTTACATCACCAATTATTATAGTCTCTAGGTTCATCCATATTGCTGCAAATGGTATATTCTTTCTTATGGCTGAGCAGTATTCCATTGTATATATGTACCACATCTTCTTTATCCATTCATCAGTTGATGGACATTTATGTTGCTTCCATGTCTTGGCTATTGTGAATAGTGCTGATATGAACATAGGGGTCGGAGAAGGCAATGGCACCCCACTCTAGTACTCTTGCCTGGAAAATCCCGTGGATGGAGGAGCCTGGTTAGGCTGCAGTCCATGGGGTCACTAAGAGTTGGACACGACTGAGCGACTTCACTTTCATGTATAGGAGAAGGAAATGGCAACCCATTCCAATGTTCTTGCCTGGAGAATCCCAGGGACAGCAGAGCCTGGTGGGCTGCCGTCTATGGGGTCGCACAGAGTTGGACACGACTGAAGCGACTTAGCAGCAGCAGCAGAACATAGGGGTACATGTATCTTGTTGAATTATAGCTCATGTTTTGTCCTGGGCATGTTCCATATACTCTAGATAGGCCCGTCCTGGCATACTTCCAGGTGGGCTACATTGCTCCTTCCATTGTTTAAAGGCAGAATGAGCTTGACAAGTCAGAGTTCTGGAAGACTCATGACACTCGAACTTTTTTTCATTTATTCAACCTTTACTGAATGCCTACTGTGTACTGGCTTGAATTTGCACCAGGACACAGAACTGATTAAGTCACATTCTCTGCTCTCAAGTTACTTACAGTGTAGTGGTGAGTATACACCACTGATGAGAATAAAGTAAACTCCAATAACAGAGCAGTTGAAAGTCTGTGATTAAAGTCTACAGGGCCTCACTTGGTTTAGTGCCCTGCTATCAGAGAGGGTGATGGCACCCCACTCCAGTACTCTTGCCTGGAAAATCCCATGGACAGAGGAGCCTGGTGGGCTGCAGTCCGTGGGGTCGCTAAGGGTTGGACACGACTGAGCGACTTCACTTTCACTTTTCACTTTCATGCATTGGAGAAGGAAATGGCAACCCACTCCCGTGTTCTTGCCTGGAGAATCCCAGGGACGGGGAGCCTGGTGGGCTGCCGTCTGTGGGGTCACACAGAGTCAGACACAACTGAAGTGACTTAGCAGCAGCAGCAGCAGCCCTACATTTTCATTTTTCACCAGGCCCCGCACATTATAGAGCCAGTTCTGGTGTATCATTCACTTGGAAAAGGCATGATGGCAGAAGAATAGTTTAAGGGTGAAAGATACTAGATTTGGTTTGAAAGTCTGGGAGGCTGTTTGAAGGGTGGGAGATTGATAGGAGTAGTCCAGGATGCTGGGTGAGGAGAAAGAGCAGCAGAAAGAGTGGCCAAACTTCTAGAGCTTGAAGGTCAAGGACTGTGAATTTCTTGTGGGCTAAGAGAATGCCGAGTCCCTGAGCAGTTGTTATGAGAACATGGGTGTTACAACTTGCTTGGTACCCAGACAGGCTTCTTCCTCTAGTTTCTGAAGGCCCCATGGACACGTAACCAGACATGTTTATGGAAGACAGAGCAAAAGAATGAGGACAAAAACAAGGCAACTTTCTGGATGGAGGTTTGTAGAATGAAGGTTAATAGTCTCAATATCTTGCTCATACAGATGCTATGAAAAGAACAGAAATGACTGCTCTGAGTCTGCTGCTGTATTCCTTGGCAGATAATATTTTGTTTGTTTTTGTTCCAGCAATTTGACAGTTTGACTGGGGATACTATATCTCTCTGGCAACAGGGCTGGAAGCAGTCCTATGCAACTATGGGGGAGTGCCCAATATTTTATCTTGAGAATTTTTTTTGAAAAAGCCTTTTCATTGATTTAACTTGATGTAAGCCAGAATATTCGGAAGCATAGTACAAAGGGTTCTAGCTTTGAAGTCAGACATCCCAGGTTCAAATTCAATTTCCACAAGTTGCAAGCTGAGTGAGCTTGGGCAAGTTTCAGACTGTATTTCCTTTCCTGTGAAAAATATACACCTTGTAGGGTATTTGAGGATTGGAAGTGAGAATGGCAGGATGTTGAATGGTTGACAAAGCTAGGGAAGATTTTAAGATATTTTTAGAATCTTAAAGGGTTTCCCTGGTGGCTCAGTGGCAAAGAATCTCCCTGCAATGCAGGAGACACGGGTTCAATCCCTAGGTCGGGAAGATCTCCTGGAGGAGGGCATAACAACCCACTCCAGTATTCTCGCCTGGAAAATCACATGGACAGAGGCACCTGAGGAGCTGCAGTCCATAGAGTCTCTTTGCAGTGTGCAGAGTCGCACATTACTGAAGCGGCTGAGCATGCACACACAAAGGATCTTAAGAGCACTAAGCAAGAGAAGGGCTTGCTAAGAGGTGGCCAAAGTGAAGTAGTAACTGTCTCCTCCAGTAGGATAAACAGTAGCTGCTTAGAGGGTGCATTATGGGAGAATCTTGGAAAGGAATTTGTAGGCACAGAGGATATAGAAAGGAAGGTCAGGAGTGCTTTTTTCCTACCTCAGTCAAGTCAGGAGCAACACAAAAGAATGACTAAGCAAAACTGGGGGTACTAAAGACGAGGGGAGACCCTCATTTCACTTCCTTCATTGCTGGCAGAATGTGGCTTGAGAGAGTTCTTGGGAGGCCCTCATAAGTCACCCAAAGTTCAAGGTACCTGGAAACTTCTGGCTGGAGAGTGGGAAGCTGAAGGAGGAATTTTCACCTCACATAATGGTCAAGGCTTAGTGAACTTCTTTATGGGCTACAAGAATGCCTCTGGAAGTAACCTAGCAAGAGTTGTCCTGAAAAGACTATGGCAAGAGAACTATGTAAAGGGAGTTTGTTGAACACCGTAGGGCTTTATCATTTAAGCAAGAGCTTAGGATGCTTGCAAGAGGTCAGCTAAGCAGAATATCATCCTTATCAGGAAATGTGATGGTGCACAAGTCCTCACCTATGTGTTGAGCACTCTGTGAAAAAGGGGCAAGATTTGGACTCCTGCATTGAAAAGGACATTGACAACTAAAGGAGATTTACTAACAGACCCTCTTAACGGAGAAAGGTATTTGCCTATGTTTCCTCCAATTCCTCCCTAATCTGACGTCAGGGAGGTTAGAAGGTACAGATCAGACCTGGGGCTTGAACTTGGAGGTGGGGTACAGGAAAATGGAAGAAAAAGTATAAATGAAATAACACTTAAGTCACACTAAAGATTTTCTTAAATTAGGCTTTTTTCCTTTTATTTTTAATTGTGGAAAAATCAAACATATATAAAGGTAGAGCAAAGAGTATAATAAGCTCTCAAGCACCTATCTCCCAGCTTCAATAGTTATCAATTTGGGGCCAATCTTCCTTCATTTACAATCTTAAGCATTTCCCAGCTCTGTATTATTTTGAAGCAAATCCTAGACACTATATTTATTATTACTACTCCCAAATATTTGACAGTAGTTCCCTAATGTCATCAAATATCCAGTGTATAAATTTCCTCATCCATTTCATATTTTTTTTATAGCGAGTATGTTTGAATTAGGATCCAAAGTTGTTGCATTTGGTCTATTGGTCTTTGTACTGGTTTCTGAGATCTGCTGAAAGAAAGTATCACCAATTAGGTAATTATAGCAACAGAAATTTATTCTCTCATGGTTCTGGAGGCCAGAAGTTCAAATTCAAGATGTTAGCAGGGCCCTGCTCTCCTTGAAGCCTTTAGGGGAGGATCCTTCCTCAACTCCTCCAGTTTCTGGTAGCCCCAGGCATTCCTTGGCTTTGGAAGTTTAACTTCAATATCCATCTCTATCTTTATGTGGCTGTCTTTCCTCTGTATGTCTCTTGTCTTCTTGTCTCTTCTCGTGGGACCCAATTGTTTTGGATTAGGGGCATACCATAATGATCCTTATCTTAACTTGATTACATTGCAAAGACCCTGTTTCCAAATAGAGATATAGTCACAGATACAAGGGGTTAGGACTTCAACATATCTTTTGGGGGAGTTGTGTGTGCTCAGTTGCTTAGTCATCTGACTCTTTGCGACCCCATGAACTATAGCCCACCAGGCTCCTCTGTCCATGGGATTTCCTAGACAAGAATATTGGAGTGGGCTGCCATTTCCTACTCGGAGAGACATAATTTAACCGAGAATAGTCTTTTAAGATGTTTTAATCTATTGACTCTGACTCTGCATCCCTCTTTATCTCCACTTGAAGTTTTTGTTAAGGAAATTGAGTTATATGGGCTCTGCATATTTTAAATTTTCCTATACTTTCTTATGTGTCATTTAGCACATTTCTCTATAAACTACTTTTTAGATCAAGAAACTTCATTGGATACAAGTTTGATTTTTCCCAAGAAGTATTGTATTGTAGGTGTTGTATGCTTCCATCAGATGACATGTAACTTTTAATTTGGACTGGATTTTCAATGTTGGAAAATAAGAATTTTAATGTGTGACAGAGACTAACAAAGTATAGGATTTGCCTGTGATGTCATCCAGAGACTAGGAAGGAAGTTCTGTTACGGAGTGTGAAGGAAGTGGTACGAAAAGAAGAAAGTTGCTTCTGGACCATACCACACCATAAGTACAGTGTAGAGGTGGCCTCGCCCCATGGACCAGGGTTCTCATCTCAACTCCACCATAGCCTGCATGAGTACTGCTGGGTAAATATAGGCAATTCTGTGTTTTGTCTCCATTTGCAAAATTACAGAATAGCATAATTTCCATTCTAAAATTAAATGTTTCCTGCCTTATTAGAAAGCCTGTAATAGACCCTTGATCTGAACAGGCCTCATGATACACTAGGAAACTTGGATAGGCACTTTAGACATATCCAAGAAGACCACTCCTTCCCCAATGAAATATGAGTCTTCCTCGTGCCTGACAATTTCTCTGCCCTCTTTCTAGGATAACTCAAATCTTCACTTCAGGTTGGTAGTGATGCTAAGACCTGGGGAGAAGAGGAGGTAAATGATCTAGTCTGCATGCTAAAGATTGATTATTAAAACTTTATTTAAATTTATTTAATAAACATCTGTATTTTATTTATTTTCTTCTGATCATGGTTCAGAATGCTTTACAAATATTAAATACATATATATATATATATATATATAAAGTCACACAGCTAAGGTCAAAATATACTTAAAAACAGTTTAAAATATGTCATATGAATATAAAGTGGATATGTATCAAAATTGGACTCATTAATGAGGGGACCAGCAGGATGGTAAATATAGTTCAAAGAACATCTGGAAAACAGATAGCTACATAATTAGCTGGGAAAGGCCTGCTAAAGTAAGTTTGCTAAATTACAGACAAAACTGGTTAGTGTCTTATAGGGCAATAAAACTGTAACCTTTGCAGTTATCTTCTCTATAAGATGGAAATTATTTGCATCTCTGCTGACAATATGTAAGTTAGCATTTAACACAGAGAGTTTGGGCTTCCCTGGTGGTTCAGCTGGTAAAGAATCCGCCTGCAATGCGAGAGATCTGGGTTCCATTCCTGGGTTGGGAAGATTCCCTGGAGAAGGGAATGGCTACCCACTCCAGTATTCTGGCCTGGTGAATTCCATGGACTGTATAGTCCATGAGGTCACAAAGAATCAGACACAACTGAGTGACTGACTTTCACAGAGAGTCTAGGTCTTAATAAATAAAAAAATAGTAATTCACATGCCTCTGGTCTCCTGTTAGATGAGGTTCCAGTGTCATATCAAAAAAAGATATGAATAAAATATGGACAAAAATGAAAAAAAGGATAAAACTGGGTCATTTGTAGTGATGTGGATGAACCCAGAGTCTGTCATACAGTGTGAAGTGTATCAGAAAGAGAAAAACAAATATTGTATATTAATGTATATATGGAATCTAGAAAGATAGTACTGATGAACTTATTTGCAGGGCAGAAATAGAGACACAGATAAAGAACAGACTTGTAGACACAGAGGGGGAAGGAAAGGGTGGGATAAACTGGAAGAGTAGCATTGACATATATACACTCCCATGTGTAAAATACATAGCTAGTGGGAAGCTGCTGTATAGCACAGGGAACTCAGCTTGGTGCTCGGTGATGACCTAGAGGAGTGTGATGGCAGGAAGTGTGAGGGAGTCTCAAGAGGGAGGAGATATATGTATACTCATAGCTGATTCACGTTGTTGTACAGCAGAAACCAACACAAAATTGTAAAGGAATTCTACTCCAATTAAAAAACACACATGCAAAGAGATGCACTTCTCCTTAGGTCTCAGTTCCAGGTTTTGGATTTAAACCCAGCAGTTTGCTTAGTAGAGATCAAATTGGAACCACCACATTGCATTGCATTTCTAAATGACAGGATTTCTCTTCCCAGCTAAGTCATGACCAATAAGAATATATATGATATAAAAAAGAATACTATTTTGTTTTTATAAATTAAGTATTGTAAAAGCACATTCACCTCCAATGACTTGCACTTTTAAGTAAACTCCTTTCTCCTGTGACTCTCTCTCTTTCTTTTTTTCTACTGGGAGGGGAAAGGTGAGAAAAACTGTTCCTGGGAAGATTAAACATTCTGCAAATTCATGTTGACCTCTGATTGGGATAGAGGCTGGTTGTCTTGGAAGGAAATCTGGGTACAGAGACTCTATCTAGGAGTCCCTCATGTCTGTCAAAGTTATCATCTTTCACCTAGAGGAATGGGCACTGACCTTTAGTTTCTCAAAAATATTTGTTGTGATTATCTAAAAACATTGTATAAAAAACAAATTGACAAATATTACATAAAAATGTATCTTGGACTGAGGCTTAATTGGTGGGAGTGGTAGTAGCTGATGTGGGTACATAAGCGAGTTGTGTACTAAATACATTGAATTATTTATTTCTAAGAAAAACAGTTCTACTGAGCATCTTTCAGTATGCTCCATTCCCTAGAGATTTTTATAAACCCAGACTCTTGTGACCTGTCCTTTATCAGCTTAGTTGTTTAATTCTTGCTGCCCTTTTATTGATTCTGGGCATGTGTTATCTTAGTAAGAGTTGGTTTCTGTCAATTTCCTCTACTCATTGTTACTGGGACTGTATTTAAGATCTTCCATTTCTGTGGGTTTATTTAGGACCCACCACTAATTCCATGAAACAATTATCCCTTCTTTGGCTTTTCTGTTCCTAAGTGCCTAACAGAAAGTTGCTGCTGCTGCTGCTGCTAAGTCGCTTCAGTAATGTCCAACTCTGTGCGACCCCGTAGACGGCAGCCCACCAGGCTCCCCCATCTCTGGGATTCTCCAGGCAAGAACACGGGAGTGGGTTGCCATTTCCTTCTCCAATGCATGAAAGTGAAAAGTGAAAGTGAAGTCGCTCAGTTGGGTCCGACCCTCAGCGACCCCATGGACTGCTGCCTACCAGGCTCCTCTGTCCATGGGATTTTCCAGGCAAGAGTACTGGAGTGGGTTGCCATTGCCTTCTCCAACACAGAAAGTTAAGTATTCTATATTGCAACAGGGGGATAAGTCACCACTGTTCATTGCTGTATCTTCTAGGGACCTTGATTTTATATTATAATTTAGTCTTGAAAATGTTTCCTGACAGAAGGGCAGGTAGATGAAAAGATGACTCCATCCATTTGTAGGGCCTGGAAACCAAGGATATAGAAGAAATTAAAGTTAACTTAAAAGGGGAAAAAATGAATAGTAAGTGAAGAAAAGATTTGAGGAAGAAATGTAAAAGATAAAATACTGTATTCATTGACACAAGTTAAGTTATAGGACTCTAAGCAAAAATACAGAAAGGGTTCTCTGTTCCTTGGTAGCAACTGCAAACTTGTACTATTTGTTAAAAAAGCAACCAAATAAGAAGTGAACATGAACCATTCTTCTTGCTTTAATTTGGGCTCACTCATTTATTTCTCATTTCATTCATTTTGGGGGCTTCAAAGGTGGCACTAGTGGTAAAGACCCTGCCTGCCAAAGCAGGAGCTGCAAGATATGCAGGTTCGATCCCTGGATAGGGAAGATCCCCTAGAGAAGGGAATGGCATCCCACCCTAGTATTCTTGTATGAAGAATCCCTTGGACAGAAGAGCCTGGCATGTTGCAGTCCATAGTGTTGCAAAGCATGGACACGACTGAAATGACTTAGCATGCATGCATTCATTTTTTAAATTTGTTAATTCATCATATTGGGCATCTGGGTATAGTGCTAAATTCAGAAAGTACCGATGCCCTCCCATCCTCACAGAACTCATGGTTTTCTCTTTCTCACTGTGTTTATCAGTTTGTCCATACACAGCAGAAAACAATTACCTGAAAACTTGTCCAAAAAATCCTTTCATCAGGCTCAGTAATTTTGCTGAAGTGTTATACATGTATAAGAGATACACATACATACATACATGCACACAGATATTTAAATGTATAAATATATAACATATAGTGCTTTGTATAGTGGTAACCCTGCGATGAATTGAATTTTTATTGGATTATTGATTATTGCTCCCCATTTGCTCCCCATTAATTCACTCTGTTAATCCCCTGTGATATGACCACTGAGAGGTCATGACTTTTCTCCTGGTTGTCTGATGCAATAACCTTTTCCAGTTTCATACTGTCCTAGAATACGGGGCATAGTCTCTGAAATGTTTTTGGAGCATTTGATAGTGTTGAATACACCTCCTTCCTGACCCCTCTTCTCCCTTCCTGTGTTCCTATCTTGGGCAGGATTATGGGCTTTAGAGTCAGTCCAAACTCATGTCCAGTCCTTGCTCTGCCACTTTGTGATTTTATGACTGAGGAAGCAGTCACTTCATCTCTTGTGCCTCTATTTGCTCATCCATCCAGCAGGCATGACATTACTCCCTGTCACCCAGGGCTTCAGAGGGTGAGGATGAAATGAGATAATATGTATGAACAGTGAACTCTGACTCAATCTCCTGTCTTCCCTCCAGGTGTGTCCTTCGTTTAGGTCCTTGAATTTGAGCCGCAGTCATCTCAGCCAAGACCCTGACTTTCAGATCCCATCTTTTCCTTTGGCTTTGTTAACACCTCTATGTGAATGAGAATGACTCTCTAATCATTATTTCAAATTCTACCCTCTCTCCCATGTCAGTCCCACCACACTACACAAGTGCTCAGCTGATATGGATAAGGACAAAACCTCCATTTTACAGAAACAATCTAGGATAGTGTTAAGGGTTCACCCTCACTGTACAGTGGCAAAGGACTGCTAAGATGGGCTGAAGCTAGGGTGGCCATCTGTCCCAGTTGTCAGGCCACTCCTGGATACTGTCCCAGCCCAAGGTCCTGTTCAGTGAGCACCACTTATCACTCTCAGTAGCATCACAGCTGGGAGAATAAATTATTTGGCCACCTTAGTTAAGACTAATGTTTGAACATAACTGGCTGGCTGAGTCACTCCATTTACTTCCTTATTCATTTGGTCTTTTACTGGACAAATATTGAACTTTTCTTCTGTGTCGGTTCTGGGACCAGAGAACTGAACGACATGCAATCCCTACTTGAGAAATTCACAAATCAGTGGATGGGACATATAGTAAGGCAATGAATATAGAAGAGCGTGATCAGTGCCTTGACAGAGGCTAACCCAGGATGCCATAGGAATGCAAAGGAAGGAGAGACAGACAGACCTAACTTGAGGGGATACAGATGGATCTGGGGAGGGGACAGAAGGCTTTCCAAAAGGGGTTCCAGAAAACACTGACATTATGAGGTTAACATATTAGACTAAGGGTTTAGGGGAAAGTGTTAGTCGTTTAGTTGTGTCTGACTCTTTGTGACACTATGAACTGTAGCCCGCCAGGCTCCTCTGTCCGTGGAATTCTCCAGGCAAAAATACTGGAGTAGGGTGCCATGTCCTCCTCCAGGGGATCTTCCTGACCCAGGGATTGAACCTGGGTCTCCTACATTGCAGGCAGATTCTTTACCATCTGAGCCACCAGAGAACATCCCCTAAACATCTTAGCTACCAGGGAACATTCTCTAAACACCAGGGTTTAGGGAAGGGAGGGGAAAAACCAATTCAGGCATTTACAGAGATTGGGGTTTTATCTGCATCACATTCCAGGCTGCAGATAATTCCTTAGCAAAAGGCAAAAAAAAAAAGCCACAATTCCAGGGATGTTTCCTTCCTTCTACAAAGCTATTCATTTCCTCCTGCTTGATAGCAATGCCCCAGAGATCTGCCTTATAAAGAGAAGTTTAAAAATGGCATTCCAATTAAGACATAATTTCCAGACCATTTGGAATTTTTCATTAATTTTTTAATGTAGTTTGTCATCTAAGAGATTTTATTTTGCTGATTTTTTTTTCTTCCAAGAGAATAGGTGCAGCAAAATGTCTTCAGCCATCCCTGAGGATAGGGTGATGAGTAAGATTTTGTGCTTGAAATTAGCCTCTATCTCACCTGTGGGTAGAACCCCATGAACAGGGGCTTTAAAGGCCATTTGTCAGCACTGCCCAGCAGCTTCCACACCCACCACCCCTTGGACAGCTGTCCCCTTAGCTATCTCCAGCTACAGAGAAGCCTAGGGAAATGTTTGAGAAATGCCTGAATCCCACTTAATACGGATATGTAAACTCTAGATTTTAGTGACATAGTGACATATTTAGCACATAGTTTTTTAAACTGAGATTTTGTGTAGTTTTTAATTTGTTGCTTTTACCATACAAAACTCTTGATCTCTAACAGAATCTGAGCTAACTTGAGCAAAAATATGGAAACTTATTGGAAGGATATTGAGTAGATCACAAAATCTACTTGACAACCAAGGCCACACTTGTTGAGTCTGCTAAGGGCGCCACTTGGCATAACAGCTAATAGTCTGTGCCATTTGACTGCCCTGTCCCAGAAACTCACCTGGACCCTGGGCTCACTCAGGGCCCCAGTGAACTCTCTCCATTTCTCCCGGGCCTTTGTGGCACTCACTGTCAACTCAGCTGAGGCAGGGTCTTCTGACTGATTGAGCCTGGGTTACTCATCTAAGTAGGCTGGTAAAAGAAAGTTTTTCTTGCCCTTAGGGTCTGTCTCCCATCTCTTGGGATTTCTTCTCCAGATAGGGCTATTTGTGATGCAGTATAAAGAAAGAAGGAAAAAAGATAATCCAGATCCATTACCGCCCTAAATATGAAGGGTAAGACAATAAAGCTTGCAGAAGACAACTTGTAAAAGTTTCTTTATGACCTGGAGTAAAGATTCCAAGGAGAAGGCAATGGCACCCCACTCCAGTACTCTTGCGTGGAAAATCCCATGGACGGAGGAGCCTGGTAGACTGCAGTCCATGGAGTCACGAAGAGTCTGACACGACTGAGCGACTTCACTTTGACTTTTCACTTTATGCATTGGAGAAGGAAATGGCAACCCACTCCAGTATTCTTGCCTGGAGAATCCCAGAGACGGGGGAGCCTGGTGGGCTGTCTTTTATGGGGTCACACAGAGTCAGACACGACTGAAGCGACTTAGCAGCAGCAGCAGCAAAGATTTCAAAATAGTACACAATAAGCAATAAACCATAAAAAGAGATTGATAAGTTGGAGCTCAATAAAATTAAGAACTTCTGTTCACCAAAAGACTTTATAATGATACTGAAAAGATATGCCACAAAGAAGTAGAAGACATTTGAGATATTTGCAAGACATTTGAGATATTTGCTGTATATATATAAATAAAATACATATATAATATATATATATATAGAAAAGCTCATATCTCTATGTATCTATCTAACATATATAAAGAATAAGTAAAAAGGAGACAAACATTTTTCTTTAAATGGGCAAAGATGTGAACAAGAACTTCAATGAAGAGGGTGTCCAAACGTCTAGTAACATACAAAAAGATGCTCAACCTCTTAGTCATCAGAGGGATACCAGTTCAAACCATAATGAGGGACTTCCAGGGTGTTTCCATTGGCTAAGACTCTGAGCTCCCAATGCAGAGGACTGGGGTTTAATCCCTGGTTAAAGAACTAGATCCCAGAAGCCACAAGTAAGACCCAGTGCAGCCAAATAAATAAATAAATAAAAATAGTTTTTTAAAAACCCACAATCCATAATGAGATACTGTAATATATATCAGAATCGTTGAAATTAAAAAGACTGAGAATAGTAGGTGCTGGTGAGGATGTTGAGAAACTGGAACATTCATATATTGCTGATGGGATTGATACAACTATGTTGAAAAACAATTGGCAGAATCTAATGTACACCTACTATATAACTAAGCAATTTCACTCTTAGGTATACAGCTGATGTGTACAAATGTCCATCAGAAGACAAGTACACAAATGATCAAAGCAGCTTTAGCAGCTTTATTCATAATAGCTCCAAACTGAAAAATCTAATAATGGCCATCAACAAAACACAAAAATAAGTTTTGGATATTCATGCAATGGAATGCTGTTTGGCAACAGTTACACACACAACATGAGTTAATTTTATAGACACGATAGTGAGCCCAAAACAAACAAACAAACTCAGAAACACAAGAGTATATACTATATGACTTCAGTGAAGTGATTTTCAAAAACAAGTGAAACCATTCTATAGTGATGGAAGTCAGAAAAGTGGTTCCCTTTAGGGTAGTTGAAAGAGGCCAATTTCTAGTGTCTTGAAAATGTTTTCTATCTTGATCTTGAGATTTGTGCACTTTACTATATGTAATACTTCAATAAAAATATTTTTTAAAGGTTGCTCACAAAAATGGCTAATGCTCTATTTGGTTTTTGCCAAATAGATTTTTCTATATGGTAACAAATTAGCAAAGAAAAATCTATAAGGAAAATTGAGTCTCTTACCCCAACTCTCCTTTTATACTAGTACTGCTGCTGCTGCTAAGTCGTGCCAGTCGTGTGCGATTCTGTGCAACCCCATAGACAGCAGCCCACCAGGCTCCGCGGTCCCTGGGATTCTCCAAGCAAGAACACTGGAGTGGGTTGCCGTTTCCTTCTCCAATGCATGAAAGTGAAAAGTGAAAGTGAAGACACTCAGTCGTGTCCGACTCTTCGCGACCCCATGGACTGTAGCCCACCAGGCTCCTCCGTCCATAAGATTTTCCAGGCAAGAGTACTGGAGTGGGTTACCATTGCCTTCTCCGATCCTAGTACTAATCGCCCGATTTAATTTTAAAAACATTTTCTTCTTTTAATTCCTCTGTCATAACTCTCAATAAATGTTTACACTTTAACTTCTTGATTTATATACTTTAGATAAGATATATGGATTTTTCACTGTAAATAAAAGATTTGGATCACATACGCCTATTTCCTTTTCACTCTACCCAACATTTTATAATTTCAATATTATCTCTTCTTGTATTATAACTTTAAATAATATAATAAACTGTCATATCTTGTCCTGTCAACATTTGACAGCATCTCTCTAATACCAGCTTTATAAGATAAGGATAATAACAGGATACATTTTCTTTTATACTTTCTCCCCAGTTCTACCTCTTCCATCAGCTCATTTTTCTTTTTCATTGTCAAAATTGCTAAGGTTTACATTTTGCCCTGCAATCACAAGCAAGTCTTCTTTGCTTTGTTTACAGACAGACACTAAAACATTAAGCAATCAACATTATTAATATTATTACTATTGGCACAGGGAATTGTAGTTATTATCCTGTAACAACGTTTAATTCATTAGGTGCCCAATATGCTACTGGAGATCAGTGGAGCAATAAGTCCAGAAAGAATGAAGGGATGGAGCCAAAGCGAAAACAATACCCAGTTGTGCATGTGACTGGTGATAGAAGCAAGATCCGATGCTGTAAAGAGCAGTACTGCATAGGAACCTGGAATGTCAGGTCCATGAATCAAGGGAAATTGGAAGTGGTCAAACAAGAGATGACAAGGGTGAACGTCGACATTCTNTAAAAATAATGAATCACAATGCTATACATCTGAAACTAATATAATATTGTAAGCCAGCTGTAGTTCAGTTAAAAACTTCAATACTATTACTACATAAATATTGAATTTTGATGGTCCAAATAGTGGGCGAGAATTCTATTTCAGTGATCAGTGAGCTATAAGAAGGATGCATCTAACATTAAGGCTAAAAACAAATGTTACTCTGTATCAGTCACTTTAAAACATTCCTCCTTATTCAGAGACCAAGGCTCTAAAAAGACAATATGGCCCCTTCCACACGCAATTAACAACGATGACACACATATAGGATGATCAAAATATGAACTGCCATTCAATAAGAGAAAAACTGGGAGCACAGCAGACACTAATCTGTAGCAATGCCAAAATCTTCTTGATAGGTGATGCATGGGACCAGATTCCTGGGGGTGAGTATGTTCCTGATTCTGTGCTCAGAGAGGAGCTCACATCCACTTTTATCTGAGGTTATTTCCCCTTCTCCTGTCCCTCTTGGTCACATTTGAAGTGGGCATTGGAGAATATGTCCCCCTTAGTGTTTCAGTAGTTTTCTTATCCCACTTCCTTCCACAGAATATTGGAAGCCCAAGGGTTGATTTAAGTCTTTAGCAACTCTTTTAATATTTTGGTCTAGCACATTTTGGGGAAGAGGGAAATAAACACACCTCTCACAAGAATTTAGTCAGTTTCTTATCTATTTGATTCTAATTAGCATTGCATACCAATACTTATACCCACAATTGAAAAAAAATTGCTTCCTCCCACATCATCTCCCCTGTCTCTTTCTTTCTCTCAGTTTATGGGTATCTTGAATCTATCAGGCTTATGTGGGAAAGTCTTACCCTCACCATCTTCTTTCTAAGTCATTCTGACCAACTGAAAAGGTTTGCTGGTATCAGTCTCAACGGGGTATGTATTGTCAGACATAATCCATTTGCTGTTGTTGTTTAGTCACTCAGTCATGTCCAAGTCTTTGCAACAGCATGGACCACAGCACACCAGGCTTCCCTGTCCTTCACCATCTCTTGGAGCTTGCTCAAACTCATGTCCATTGAGTTGGTGATGCCATCCTAACATCTCATCCTCTGTTGTCCCTTCTCTTCCTGCCTTCAATCTTTCCCAGCATCAGGGTCTTTTCCAGTGAGTCGGTTCTTTGCATCAGGTGGCCAAAGTATTGGAGCTTCGGCTTCAGCATCAGTCCTTCCAATAAATATTCAGGGTGATTTCCCTTAGGATTGGCTGGTTGGATATCCTTGCAGTCCCAGGGACTTTCAAGAATCTTCTCCAACACCACAGCTCAAAAGCATCAGTTCTTTGGCATTCAGTCTTCTTTATGGTCCAATTCTCACATTCATACATAACTACTGGAAAAACCATACCTTTGACTAAATGGACCTTTGTCAGCAAAGTAATGTCTCTGCTTTTTAATATACTGTCTCGGTTGGTCATCACTTTTCTTCCAGGAGCAAGTGTCTTTTAATTTTGTGGCTGCAGTCACCACCTGCAGTGATTTTGGAGCCCAAGAAAATAAAATCTGTCACTGTTTCCATTGTTTCCCCATTTATTTGCCATGAAGTGATGGAACTGGATGCCATGATCTTTGTTTTTTGAATGTTGTTTTAAGCCAGCTTTTTCACTCTCCTCTTTCACTTTTATGAAGAGACTCTAGTTCCTCTTCACTTTCTGCTATAAGGGTGGTGTCATCGGTGTATCTGAGGTTATTGTTATTTCTCCCAGTGATCTTGATTCCAGCTTGTGCTTCATCTAGCCCGGCATTTTGTATGATGTACTCTGCATATAAATTAAATAAGCAGTGTGACAATATACAGTCTTGAAGTACTCCTTTCCCAATTTGGAATCAATGTGTTGTGCCAGTTCTAACTGTTGCTTCCTGACCTACATACAGGTTTCTCTGGTAAGGTGGTCTAGTATTCCCATCTCTTTAAGAATTTTCCAGTTTGTTATGATCTACACGGAGGCTTTAGCAAAGTCAGTGAAGCAGAAATAGATGCTTGTCTGGAATTCTCTAGCTTTTTCTATGATCCAACTGAAGTTGGCAATTTGATCTCTGGTTCTGCCTTTTCTTCCAGCTTGTACTTCTGGAAGTTCTTGGTTCACACACTGTTAAACCTAGCTTGAAGGATTTTGGGCATTACTTTTCTAACATGTGAAATGAGTGCAATTGTGTGGTAGTTTGAACATTCTTTGGCATTGTCTTTCTTTGGGATTGGAATGAAAACTGACCTTTTCCAGTCCTGTGGCCACTGCTGGGTTTTCCAAATTTGCTGTCATATTGAGTGCAACACTTTCACAGTATCATCTTTTAGGATTTGAAATAGCTCAGCTGGAATTCCATCACTTCCACTAGCTTTGTTCATAGTGATGCTTTCTAAGGCCCACTTGACTTCACATTCCAGGATGTCTGGCTCTAGGTGAGTGATCACACCATCGTGGTTATCTGGGTCATGAAGATCTTTTTTGTATAGATCTTCTGTGTATTCTTGCCGCCTCTTAATATCTTCTGCTTCTGTTAGGTCCATACTATTTCTGTCCTTTATTGTGCCTATCTTTGCATGAAATAGATACCCTTGGTATCTCTAGTTTTCTTGAAGAGATATCTAGTCTTTGCCATTCTATTGTTTTCCTGTATTTCTTTGCATTGTTCAGTTAAAAAGTCTTTCTTCTCTCTCCATGTTATTCTCTGGAACTCTGCATTCAGATGGATATGTCTTTCCTTTTCTCTTTTGCCTTTCACTTCTCTTCTTTTCTCAGCTATTTGTAAGGCCTCCTCAGAAAACCATTTTGCCTTTTTGCATTTCTTTACCCACTCCAGTACTCTTGCCTGGAAAATCCCGTCGACTGAGAAGCCTGGTAGGCTGCAGTCCATGGGGTCGCAAAGAGTCGGACACGACTGAGCGACTTTCCTTCTTTCTTCTTTTAACAATGGATATGATAACCTCATGTTCTGGTTTGCTTTTCTCTTTTATGCTGCTTATTCTCCTCTTTGCCTGGGGATCTCTGTCTTTCTGTTTGTTCCACAGGAAATCTGACCAGGAGCTCTTTATGTAAGCGAGGATTATGGCCAGTCCTACTTCACTATCATTCCCAAAGGAATTGATAAATCAATAGATATAGTAAGACATTATTAAAATAATTCTGTACCCAGAGAAGTAAAGATCATGGGGATGATATGTGGGATGTGTGCTTATGGTTGTAGTAATAGTAAAAATGCCATCTCTGATGTGGCCCCTGATTCTTGTGTTTCAGCAGGAGCTCTGGTTGCCCACTGACCTCTGATTTGGAGCAGACAAGGAGGCAGAAGAGATAAAGATAGGTCAATAAGCTGAAGAATGCTTTGGCACTCTGGTAGTTAAACACAATGCCACAAGACAGAAAAGAGACCCACTGTCCAGGGATAACCTGTTGAAGATCTGGGCTAGTTTGTAAGACAATCAGAGACTAGATGGGGTGGATGGAGATCTGTCAAGGTAAGGTAGTACATCTCTCCACTCAGGAACCCATGGGAAGAGACCTGCCCCACATGGGACATTGCCTTTGAAACCCAAGACAGAATTTATAGACAGTAACCTAATGGGACAAAAACACAATCCCTGGGTCAGATATAGGGAGGTGAGTAGAGAGTGGAGGGCAGAGATTGAACTGACCATTCTGGGAGATGGAGGAGGCAGTGATCTGTGAGCTGGGGGTGGTGGTGGTGGTGCTAGAGACTCCCTTCTAAGGAACTCTGTCCAGAGGGAGTTGGGCCCATGGAACGTGGCCAATGCTTCTCCAGTGAGGAGAAGGGCATTGTTGAAGGGCAGATGATACTTATCTCTAAGCAGGTGTTGATCCATCTCCTGAGGGAGAAAACAAGCGTCTGCTCCCCACTGAGGGTGCTGGGAAATCCACCCAGCTTCTCAGGTGTGTGTGATGGCTGTGGTTGAGGGGAGGTGTGGGACTCTCCCAGGACCATAAACTGCCTGTATGTGGGAAGCAATGGAACAGACTCTCTTTCTCCACCTGTGGTAGAAAATGGTGTGAATCAACCCTTTTACCATTATTCAAGTGTGGTTGGATGGGGTTGTCACTGTAAGGATAGAAAAGAGGAAGAAAGTGAGAGATTTGGGGTTGGGCAGCCTGGTTCCAATTCCAGCTCCAGCCTCTTTGCTTCTGTGGCTTTGGGCAAGAAGTTGAGGTTCTCTTGGCTTCCTGTTGTCTATCAATAAAAAGCAGATAATAATATTAGTACCTAAATAAATCATCACATTGTACATATTAAACTTACAGTGCTATTAATATACATCAATTATATCTTAATAAAACTAGAAAAAAAATAACAGTACCTACAACCTCAGGATGTAACAAAGGTTAAATGAGGCAATCAATGTAAAGTTCTCGGTAAAATGTCTTCCATAAATACAAATGAAATATCAGCTGTTTTTCATATTTATTCCCTACCTCCTGGAACTATATATTTTTGTTGTTGTTCAGTCATCCAGTTATGTCTGACTCTTTGTGACCTCACAGACAGCAGCAAACCAGGCCTCCCTGTCCCTTACCATCTCCCGGAGTTTGCCCAAGTTCATGTTCATTGCATTGGTGATGCCATCCAGCCATCTCATCCTCTGATGCCCTCTTCTCCTTCTGCCCTCAATCTTTCCCAGCATCAGGGACTTTTCTGAGTCATCTGTTCACATCAGATGACCAAAATACTGGAGCTTCAGCTTCAGCATCAGTCCTTCCAGTGAATATTCACTTAAGGGTTGGTCTCCCTTAAGATTGACTGGTTTGATCTTTTTACTGTCCAAGGGACTTTCAGGAGTCTTCTCCAGCACCACAGTTTGAAGGCATCAATTCTTTGGCATTCTGCTTTCTTTACGGTCCAGGTCTCACAATCATAATGACTGCTGGCAAGACCATAGCCTTGACTATATGGACCTTTGTCGGCTGAGTAATATCTCTGCGTTTCAACACACTGTCTAGGTTTGTTACTGCTTTTCTGCTGAGAAGCAATAATCTTCTGATTTCATGGCCACAGTCACCAGCTGCAGTGATTTTGGAGCCCAAGAAGAGGAAATCTGTCACTACTTTCACTTTTCCCCCTTCTGTTTGCCATGCAGTAATGGGGCTGGATGCCAAGATCTTAGCTTTTAATATTTAGTCTTCAACTGGCTCTTTCACTCTCCTCCACCCTCATCAAGAGGGTCTTTAGTTCCTCTTCACTTTCTGCCATCAGAGTGGTGAAGTGAAGTGAAGTGAAGTCGCTCAGTCGTGTCCGACTCTTTGCGACCCCATGGGCTGTAGACTACCAGGCTCCTCTGTCCATGGGATTTTCCAGGCAATAGTCCTGGAGTGGATTGCCATTTCCTTCTCCAGGGGATCTTCCCAACCCAGGGATTGAACCTGGGTCTCTCGCATAGTAGACAGACGCTTTACCATCTAGCCACCCAGAGTGGTATCATCCACATATCTGAGGTTGTTGGTGTTTCTTCTGCCTGTCTTGATTCTAGCTTGTAACTCATTCAGCCCAGCATTTCTCATGATGTGCTCAGTGTATAGATTAAACAAATGGTGACACCAGACAATCCTGTTGTACTCCTTTCTTGATCTTGAAACAACCAGTTGTTCCATACAGGGTTCTAACTATTGCTGGAGCTGTGTATATCCTAGGCCAAAGCAATGATAGGGTGCTCTTTGTAATTCAAAGAGCCTTTTCTGGGGTCTGTGGCACCATTGGAGGTGAAAACTGGGTGCAGGAGATAGAGAAGGGGTCTGGGACTAGGAGAGTGTGGGACAAGGGACATAACCCAAGGACAGGATTCACAAGTGTGCTGAATATTTGACTTCTGAAGGGGTGGCCACAATGCCTTTGGGGAGACCCTGAGCCTGTGAAGAGTGCATTGAGGCAGCCTATCTCTGCCAGGATGGACAGTACTCAGAGGAACAACACTCAGAGAACCAGTACTTAGATGAACAAAAGTCAGAAGAACAGTACTTAGAGGAATAATACTCAGAGGACCAGTACTCAGAGGTCCAGTACTCAGAGGAACAGTACTCAGAGGCCCCCACGTCTTGTCATTCTGGGGTCTCAGAATGCTATGAGTTATATAACCTGTATCTGAAGTAAATCCCTGATGGGACATTATCGTGGCTGTCACAGGACATGCTGTGGAGTCTGGGTTAGTGGCTGCTCTTCCTACTCAGATTCTCCCAACCATCTACAAGGATTTCTCCTGGATAGATGGCAGGTTGAAAAGAATCTGTATAGGCTAACATAACATTTATTTACTGAAAATACATCCATTTCCTTATACATGAAAGGAATGCTGAGTAAACACAGGGGAAATTAAAATCAAGGGAGCTTAATAGGAAGTGAAGATGAAGAAGGGAAGGTAAGACTCATTTAGGAAGGGGACATGGGGAGAAGGAAGAGTCAGCAGGAGTGGAATCTAGGGTAGGTGGGGAGTCTCATGTCCTCAGCAGCGTGTAGGACCTACCATCTCTGTTTCCTACTGTATGTGATTGGCAAACACGTTAGCTTCAGGGCCTAATTTCTGTAGCAGCTGAGCTCCCTAGAACCACTAGTGCTATTTATTTTCTCTGAGCCTTGTATTTAAGGCGTGATGAAAAACAGCCTAACGGCCCAAGCACAACTGCCCCATATGAGAGACCATTAAGATAAAGTCCCGCGTAAGTGGCCCTAATAAAAGAAATTTATCACAAGACATGGAGAGGAAGGTGTCTTTATTCACTAGGTGACTAACACCAGGCATTGTCAATGTCGCTTTTCAAGGCTCAGAAATTATCATTCATTCTCCAAATTACCAACTGCACAAAAATTACTAAATGGTGCGTTATCACTCCCTCTCAGCGAGAGAATGTCTTTGTTTAACATTTGATTACAAATGGCTTTCCTATGATTATCATCAATAAATCACAGGTAAGTGTAGCCACAGCTGGGACCGAGGCAGAAAGACTTCATAAGCTACTGGGAAAGGGGAAAACAAAAAGCATGCAAAAGCTGATGCTTCAGGGAATGCTGGACTTTTAGGGCTGACTTTGTTGAGGGCCTTTTGGGGGTATCTTGGAAGCAGAGCATAAACTGTGTCCATTCAAAGGAAGTGGGAGTTCTGCAGAGGTTTGATGATGTCCCTTAGGTCCTAAAACATTTGGAGACGGAATTTCACTTCTGAGGAGGGAAGTGTATGAGGAAGAAGGTACACAGAAGGGAGAAAGGCCTTAGTCTGTGTAAGAAAGAGGGGATTTAGTCATTAAGAATCTTTGAGAAGAGAGAAGATTAAAGCAATGGTATTATGATCACTGTTGTTAAGGAAAGAGATTAGAGAATGGTCTCATTCTTTGTTCCATTATTTCATTCATTCCTTCATTCACCTAGTCTTTCAGTCAGCAAATATTTATTGAAGTCCTACTATATGCCAGGTACTGTTAAGAGGCTATCATAGGAAAGTAAAGAGACAGTCCTTGCCTTCATGAAGCTCATGCTTCTGGAGGGAAATAAATGAGATAATGGCAGTGTGTAATAAGTGCCGTGGAGAAAATAAACAGGTTAAGGATAAAGAGTAACTGGTGTGTAGAGAGCTACCAATACTTTGGTTACAATGCTCAGAGTTTCATGTCTCTGGAGAGGGATAATATTTGAACTGAGACACTAAAGGTGAGAACAATGACTCTCCTCTCCTCAGAGAACATTTCCAAGAAGGAGTCTGAGGGACGGAGAGAGATGAAAGTATCTAACAATTATCTGAACAAAGATATCAGCTTGGATTCAGACCCAGCAGTGACTCAGTGACTCAAGTGTCAACAGGCTATTTGGGAAACAAAATTGAACGTGGAATGAAATGGAATGAATCCTTTGACTCCTCACCCAGATCTGCTTGCAGCGCCTCCAACTGGAGTATCTGCCTGGCCACTGCTTTTTATCCAGGCCTCTCCAGATCTTCTTGGAACCGGGACTGTACCCATGTGGTCTCCTGGCACAGGTATTTATCAGATGGGCTTCACTTTGATTCAGCAGTGCCTGGTTCTCTTGTAAATGTGTTGCTCCCAGATCTGGGTTAGGTTGGGTGACAGATACTACCAACCAGGACCATAGCTAAGGGGAGACACTTATTTTGCCAAATTAGCAAAATAAAAGCACCAAGGAACTAAAAAAGTCACTCCCTTTCCATTTGCCACAAACACTTATCTTAACCCTCTGCTTCTATTTGTGAAAATTTGCCAAAATATAATTTTACTTTCTTAACAATTTCAGAGGTTGTTGACAATGAAATGAGAACTACTGACATGTTAAAATGAATTATGGCCTACACTATCTGGGAACTCTTGAGAATTTAAATGTGATGGGTATTTAAGAGCAAGACAAAGAAACAAGAGAGCTAAAAGAATGGAGGAGATCCAAGATCCTACAAAGAGTGAAGGAAAGGATCAGTCTGTGAAAAAGAGACAAAGGGAGGTGGCCACAGAAAAGTACAAAAACGGTACAAAAAGGGGTCAGGGCGGAGGGAAAAGAGATGGAGAGAGACAGAGCCAAGAATGGGGAAGGAGCGGGTGGGCAGCAAGGCTGCTGCCGTGAAGGGGACAGTGTGGAGATTAAGATCTCTATCTGAGCTTGTGGCTGGAGCGATTACAGTGTATTAGGGTCCTGTCAGTGTTGACAAACACTGCCCCAATTAGGAATTAGTTCCACAAGGCATCAGATATCCAGGCTGCTGTTGACCTGTAAATAGAGGGGCCCTCCCTTCCCCCTCTCTTATTCAAATAGGCACAGCTGTTTCCTAGAATAGCCCAGGATGCACAGCCTTCAAAGGCTCCATCTACAGCAGTCCCAGAGTGGGCGCAGAAGTGACTATCAATCATCTGACGTTCAAACAATTTAAAAAAAACAAACAAAAAACCCAGTATTCTGGTAAATGCTAGTTCTTTCCCTAAGAATGCATGTTCAACAATGATAAGACTTCATTTTCTCCACTCTTCATCCAGCATTAAACCCAAGACCCATCTTATAACCATTGTTTCAGAGGTGTAAGTACTGTCTAGGGGAGGTGTCTATTTCACAGGCAATGGTTGGTAGGCAATTTTGAATTAATTGCCAAAGACTGGATCAAAAGGGTGTCTTAGCACACACTGAGCACTCATCTTTCCCTAAATCTGAAGAAAACCCCACAACCTGAGTGGAAAGTAAGGGTTTCATTGATGTTTCCCAAACTAGTATGGGAGGCTGGGATCTCAGAGGGACAAAAGGCCGATGAAATCAGACAGAAGCAGGAAATGTCTGCAGAAAAGCATTGAAGCAAAGGAGGCTGTGGCTGATAGGGAAGCCCCCCTGTCCTGAGGCCAGGTCCTCAGAACAGGAGGGGCTTCAGGGTCCAGAGTGGGAGCCTCGCCTGACTGGAGAAATGTCTTCAACTCCTCACCCTTCTCTATTCTGTCAAGGCAGGCAGTACATGGGAAGGGTAGGCTTTTGCTCAAAGAGGAGCGACAGTGCCTCACGAGGTTGGTGCTCCCAGACAGGCTCCAATAATCAGGAATTCAAGGACTGGCTCACACTGCCCAGCATGTATTCCATACCTCTCTAACAACATTTGGAGGCAGGCTTTCACCTATAGCTAAAGGGAATCAAAAATACAGATATGAGGACACACCAAGATTCATTAAATATTTGAGGGAAGCCAAAACTATGAAGGTGAGTACCAAACTCAGCAAGTAAATGAGCTGATATCAGGAACTTCAGCTAATTAAAAGCAAAAAGAATAAGATATTAGAATAAGAATAATTAAAATCATTAGAAAGGCATAGAGGATAGAGGATATTATATCCATAATAATCAACTAAAGATTTGGAAGTTAAAATTTTGATTTTTGAAATAAAAATTCAATAGACAATCTGAATAACAGGATGGAAATAGTGGAAGAACAAGTGAGTAAGCTTGAAGACCAACCTGAGAAATTCTCCTGGCAAGCAAAATATGAAAGAAAAACTAAGACACATGGCACATGTTCCAACACATATCTAATAGAAATCGGAGGATTGGTCATTAGTGTTAGCTCACAACAAAGAGAAAGCAAACATAAACACAAAGATCAATTGATAAATCATAAACACAGTGAGAAACCTTAACCTACTGCACTCACAGTCATTAGATGTCACAGAAAAAAAAATGTAAAGAGATGAATTAAAGGATATAGAGAAATAGAATGACACAGTTAGCTATCTTACCTAACTCTAACAGAGGAAGTATACTATTTTTAAACACAAAAAGCTTTTACAAAAAGTGATCATGTTTTAGGTTATAAAATAAATCTTGATAAACTTCAGAAAGCAAAAAATCATATGATTTGTATTTCTTGATCACAGGCAAAAGAAATATAAACAAAAACCAAAGGAAAACTTTGTCCAGAAAAATGAAAAATCATGCTTCTAAATAATTTTTTAACAGAAAGGGAAGGAAAAAATCGTTATAACTGAATCTGCAGATGCAAAAAATTAAGAACATACCTATTAAAGTCTGTGGGTTGGGCAGAGACAAAGGAGTATACATGGTATTATAACATATGTTTACTAAAACATAAAACACATGAAAATCAATTAAGAGGTTAGAAAAATAATAACAAAATAAAATGATCTTAAATAAATTAGGGAAAAATAATTGGTAAAAGTAAAAACAGAAATAATTAAATTACAATATTAAAAATAGCGCAGATGAATACAAATAGAAAAGATGTGTATAAGAGACAGCCATTGGAGGTGAAGATGTGTATAAGAGACAGGAAAACAAACAACATAAATTTAAAAGGGAAATAGCTACAGACATATAGAAAATAAAATAAAAAGCACAACTTTATATCAATAAATTTAAAATATGATAGACAAAACTAAAAATGCTTGGGAAAATATAAATTGTAAAAATTTAGTTAGAAAATAGAAAATCTGACTATAACAATAATCATAGAAGTCTTTGAAAGAGTAATAAAACAATTGCCTATTAAGAGATCACCAGTTCTAGACAATATTAAGGGTTAGTCTTACAGACTTTCAAGGAACAGATAATTTTCATGTTATATAAATTATTCCAAAACATTGGGAAGAAAAAAGACATATTGTGAGAAGCCGTTCAATTGTTCTATCAGACTGTACAGTGCATGGAATTTTCCAGGCCAGAATACTAGAGTGGGTAGCCTTTCCTTTCTCCAAGGGCTCTTCCCAACCCACAGATAGAACCCAGGTCTCCCACACTGCAGACAGATGCTTTACCAGCTGAGCCACCAGAAGCCCAAGAATACTGGAGTGGGTAGCCTATCCCTTCTCCAGGGGTTCTTCCTGACCCAGGAATTGAACAGTGGTCTCCTGCATTGCAGGCAGATTCTTTACCAGTTGAGGTACCAGGGAAACTCTTTATCAGAATAACAACCCCAATAACAAATAACTGTTTCTCAGTGTACAGCACATTTCACTGGCCCATGCAAGGCCTCTCAATTTGTCATTTGTTCTCATTTTCCTTTTTTCCCTTTGCCCTTCAACTCTGCTGCCTGCATCCAGTCCTCTCCCCTGTCCTCCAGTTGTCTGACCCTTGTCTTAGGTCAGCACTCTAGTATATTTGCGACCTTGTAAAACGGGTCTTGTATGCCTGTGTTTTTAAATTCCACAAATGACATTCTGTAAACTGTATAGCAAGAGAAAACGATTGGCTTATCTCATAGATGAGTTTAGATACCAAATTCTATTACAACTACTTTTCCGGTACACACCTTGGTATATTACATGCACTGTTACGCTCAGAAGTCCAAGGTATAATTCAGCAAAAATGTTGCAAAAAAGTACCTGATATTATTCAACTTTTTATGTGTGTATCTTTGTAAATTTGTAAATTGTACTTAAATTGCCAAAGGCTATTCAAGAAACTGTTAATAGAGGTTACTTTGGGGCAGTAGGTGCAGTGGGGTAGTTGGAAGTATTACTCCTCACTTGTGTTCTTTAGAACTTTTTTTCCTTTTTAACCGTAAGTGTGCTTACTTTTAAATTTTAAAAAGAAAAAAATAAGGTGGTGGTACGGGGATACTATGGTTTTTATCAATCACTGATCTAAAGTCTGATTTCTAGGGCCCTCTCCAGGACTTAATGATTATTTATTTGTGGGCTCAAGAGTTCTCCCTAACTTGGAGAAAGAAACTTGTTTTCTGGGATTCCAAGGAGCAGAGGGAAGAAGACTGAGTGGGGTCTATAAGGAGAGATGTCAGCTCCCCCTGAAGAAACTTGCTTCAAATTAGTGTCAAAGATAAAATGGACCTTCCTGTTGGTTTTGGAAACAGTTTTCCTATTCAGGCAGAAGTTGGATGAGACCAGCTGGGAGTAGGCAATTTAACTCTGAGGTTCCCACTTCTTGTCTTAAACCTGATTCTTCTGATCTTAAAGAGTGGGCTAATCTTTGTTTCGCCAGTTCTGTACACTTGAAATTCTTCATTTTACATACCCATATATATGACTCCTTTGAAATTTAAAGTGCTACAAATCAAAGCTTTGTTATTTGATCATATTAATCAGTCAATTCCTCATTTAATTTGTGCTTACATTACGTTATTTGTAAGCGTTGAAAACTGACAGCTGCTAAGCTGCTGAGTCGGGTTCAGTTCTGGCTAGTTTAGGGAAGGCCATCTCATTCTTGACGCTATACTCAAGGTTCGTGTAAACTGCATCTTTAGTCACAAAATACAGTCTCTGTCGACAGCATCATACTTGTTTGTCACAAAATGCAGTAAGTTAGTGGGATACTTACAGCCAAAGAAAACCTGATTTTTGTTTATCCTTTCTGAATGATTTACATGGGTGAATAAAGAAGGTTGTTGCTTAAATTTTCTAGGCTTTTTTAAAAAACAAAAAACCCAATGGTTTATTTTGTACTGGGTGGAGCTGGGCTGACCAAGTTGCATGTCCAAGAGGCACGTGAGTGAGTCTCCCGGTCTGGTGAAAGCCAGGCAGTTTTGATTTACTCCTGTAGTCCTGCAGGTTTCAGACAATCGCCGGCTCAGCTTTGTCACCAGCGGATGCGTCATTCATTGGAAGTTGCTAAAAGCCTGGGTGAACGGTTGAGTGGTGTTACTCGTGCGCGTTGTTTACACCAGGCTATGGAATAATTTAAGAGCCCACTAGCCTTAAGTGAATTACCGACGCCACCCGCGCGTTAGGCCTGAGGGAGCTCCAATTAACGCGTTAATCACAGGGCGCCCCCAGGGCGCGAGTGTTAACACGCGGGATTTAGTAGCACTCCGCTAAGTTGTTGATGAGGCCGGCAGTGGGATGAAAACCCTTAGAATACAGATGTGACAACCCCTGCCCTTTTATTTGTTAGTCAATAATCTGAATAACCCCAGTTTCACAGCTTCGTGTTGTATTTGCTGTTCCTTTCTCTCTTCCGCTAATCTCCAGCGAGGCCTGATAGGGTAGACTTTAACTTTGATTTGAGCCCCCCTCCCCCTCCTCCTAAATAAAAGCACAGGTTTTTATCCACATGCGTATATTGCATAGACATCAAAGAAAAAAAAAAAGCCTCATGCATTTCCATTAAAGCCGCGCGGACCAGGGGGAGGCACCAAGCTGGGTGCGGGCTTTTGAGGCGGTGGAAATTGATAAGGTTCATCTGCATACAAAAGGCTGAATGGAGAGGCAGCGGGGTGAGCGAGGTCGGACACCCAGATGGATTTTTTAATTCTGGGGAAAATAACACCACGCTCACAAGTGATAACTGAGCCTTTCTTCCCAACTCAGACCAAAATATGATTTCCATTTGTGCATTGGAGGAGAAGAAAATTATACAGAATTTCATTCTGCAGTATAATAAGGCTTCATACTGAATAATGCTACCATAAGGCAGTGTAATTACTGAAGGGCAGAAAATACACTTTCAGTTTATATCTAATCACAATACCACATTGTCTGCTTTGGAAAAAAAATCTGGGGTGGGGATGTGGCCCGTTGCTAGACTGTGAGTGGGACCCAGGGGAGGTTGTGGGTGCTGAGCTTATTTATCAGAGTGCTGAGAAAAGGTGGGTGATTTGGCGCTATCATCTAAGACTGGACACAACTAGGAGGTGTGGGCTTCTTTCCTCTGAGGATCTCTAGGGGTTTCTCTTCTAAAATGGCTTGTCCTGCTCTATACTGACCCATTATGACCATGTCTAGTAAACACAATGATCAAATAAAGATCTGAGAAAGAATCAGCCAAATTATTTTTACTGTTTGATTGTTGTTGTTTAATTGCTAAGTCGTGTCCAACTCTTACTGACTTCATGCATTGTATGTGGCCTGCCAGGCTCCTCTGTCCATGGGATTCTCCAGGCAAAAATACTGGAGTGGGTTGCCATTTCCTTCTCCAACTGTTTAATTAGTCTATGTGATATTGCTGAAGATTTTTGGTTATGTGTTTTTTGTCTTTCCATTTTGAAATTTATATCTTATTCACTCTAAAATAATATATATTTATTATAAAATATTTGGAAACATAGAAAAGTATAGTAGGGAAAAAAAATCATTCTATTCCCAGGAAAAAAAAAGACTGCTAATATTTTGATAAAGTTTTTTTTTTTTTGTGGTGTGTGTACTGTTTTGTTCTGTTTCTTCATGAATGACAGAAAAAAGTTTTCACAATGGCAGAACTTGTTTACACAGTAGATACTAAAAGCCATTCTGATTTGAAAGCAATGTATTTTAAAATTATATTTTAGATACTATATAAGAAACCTCTGGGGTTACTCTGGTAGCTCGGTGGTAAAGAATCCGCCTGCCAATGCAGGAGACATGGGTCCTATTCCTGGGTTGGGAAGATCTCAGTTCAGTTCAGTTCAGTTCAGTCTCTCAGTTGTGTCCGACTCTTTGTGACCCCATGAATCGCAGCACGCCAGGCCTCCCTGTCCATCACCATCTCCCGGAGGTCACTCAGACTCATGTCCATCAAGTCCGTGATGCCATCCAGCCATCTCATCCTCTGTCGTCCCCTTCTCCTCCTGCCCCCAATCCCTCCCAGCATCAGAGTCTTTTCCAATGAGTCAACTCTTCGCATGAGGTGGCCAAAGTACTGGAGTTTCAGCTTTA
>SJYT01052403.1:105022-123862 GCA_006410635.1 Cephalophus harveyi | reverse complement strand
AGAGTATATATTATTTGAAATATCACGTAGTTCAAAATTATATATGTATATCATTCTAATTGATGGTCATTTAAGATTATCCATAACCCGTCCCTTTTTTTTTTTAGCATAAGACACATTCAACCCATTAACATATACTTTTATCCAGGCTTCAAATATTTATGATAATCTGATCTCTTCTGGTTTCTCCTGCTTCTACTGAAAGGTGTGACATAAATTCAAATATTCCAAAACAACAGAAGTGAGAAAATGTTCTGAAAAGTAAACAATTAGTGGTTTTTCTTGGTAATCACATTGAAATTCAGCAAACTTTGAAATTAAAGTAGTCATAGTACCTGAATTTATAAATCTCTCAAGGGACTTTTGATTCTTTATGAAAATATGAAGAAACTATGATATTTTAAAAAGTAAACCTAAAGGAAAAAAGTAGACTTGTTAATAAAGTTTTCAGCTCTCTAAAACATTATGCAAAAATCTGAACTTTAAACACGCTTCAATTCAATTGTCTTTGATGAATTTCTGTTACAAATATTCAAATTAGGTTTATATCCCTTGGTTTCCTTGGTGGTTCAGTTATAAAAAAATCCACCTGCCGGTGCAAGAGACACAGGTTCAGTCCCTGGGTAGGGAAGATTCCCTGGAAAAGGTAATAGCATCTCATGCCAGTAATCTCACCTGGGAAATTCCATAGACAGAGGAGCCTGGTGGGCTATAGTTCATGGGTTGCAAAAGAGTCGGACATGACATAACAATTAAACCACCACATTGCCATCCATCAGAAAAACATTTTAAAAAAAATTTCTCTTAGTTTTTAAACTATTACACAATAGATTAAAATATCAGACTTATTATTTAAAATAGAAATTTTAAATACCATATAATAATGATATTTTCAAATGTAAAGATTAAGGTAGTATTAATTATTCTTCAAAATGTATATGTAATAATTCACTATCTGTCAAGTAAGTCATACTATTCTATGTGCAATATTATTTCAATGATCTAGTTGTGAATTAAAACTTAAAAAACAGTTTCTAATTGGTATAAAAGTTATATGATTACAATTCAATAGTTGATATATATGTATGCTAATATTCAAAATTTTAAGCAATCTTGATATTAGTTTAAATACTGATTTCAGTTCAGTTCAGTTCAGTCCCTCAGTCATGTCCAACTCTTTGTGACCCCATTAACCACAGCACGCCAGGCCTCCTTGTCCATCACCAACTCCCAGAGTCCACTCAAACTCATGTCCATCGAGTTGGTGATGCCATCCAACCATCTCATCCTCTGTCGACCCCTTCTCTTCCTGCCCTCAATCTTTCCCAGCATTAGGGTTTTTTCAAATGAGTCAGCTCTTCACATCAGGTGACCAAAATATTGGAGTTTCAGCTTCAACATCCTCTGATTGTCAGCTATTCTCAGCTCTTAATAAATTGGACATTTTAGGCTGAACCACCACACTCTTCTGGAAAGCTCCCTTCTTCTGCAAACATCAAATAGATGAATTAAATGATCTCTACAAGGAGATCAAACCAGTCAGTTCTAAAGGAAATCAACCATGAATATTCATTGGAAGGACTGATGTTGAAGCTGAAGCTCCAATTCTTTGGCCACCTGATGCAAAGAGCTGACTCACTGGAAAGACACTGATGCTGGGAAAGACTGAGAGCAGGAGGAGAAGTGGGCAACAAAAGATGAGATGGTTGGATGGCATCATCAATTCAATGGACATGAGTTTGAACAAACTCTGAGAGATAGTGAAGGACAGGAATGCCTTGTGTGCTGCAGTCCGTGGGGTTGCAAAGAGTCGGACTTGACTTAGCAACTGAACAACAACAACAACAACATATTGACAGACTTCAGAATTTATTTATTTAGTAAATGGAGAAGAATGATAACAAAGAGATTAGGCTTTATATATATAATATAATTCAGTAATAACAAGTCCCAAACATTCAAAATAAATTAATATAAAAGCAAGCAGTTAATTTTTTGGTGCCCAACATTATACAGATGACAAAAAATTTCTGGATCTGTAACAGTTACCTGAGGATGGAATCCCTACTAGCATTTTAATTTAACATAAATATTCATTCCTTTGGTGGGGATACCTTACTCAGGCTCTGAACTAAAAGACTAGAATACACTTTATCTCTGCTGAACCAAATTTTCCACATTTTTCAAGACACAGTGCAACTGCATCACTCCCATAAATCCAATGGTATCCCACTTAAAATTCTGCTATACTTCACATCATTTTAACGGTTCATAGCATACTTTCTTGCATTTGTCTCTAATTGCATTCTTTAAAGATTCTGATTATAGTAGAAAGCACTGAGATGATGAGAATCTTGAAACCTAAATTATGTACATTGTCCATAATCAAAGTAAAATAAAAGCATTTCCTAGTGGAGAATGGCAACACGCTAACCTTGCATGGAGAGTTTTAAAATGTAAATATATGAAGAAGCATGTTATTTCTTTCTTTCCTGTCATTAAATACATGAGGTTAGAAAATAACAGTGTACAGATGCTAGAAAAGAAATCATGTCACAGTCTGTATCTCTGAGAAGTTTTTCTCACATATTACATATTTTTTTGCAATAAGTGCAATATGCTTTATTTGTTTGTTTTTTAGTTAAGAGAGCTTCTTCTGTATGTTGTCTACACACTTATTTAAATTATACAAGTAAAAATAATCTAACAAACATTTTAAATATTATAAAAACAAGAAAATATTAACCAAAAAGAAAACCCCATGTTAGACTTCAAGAAAAGATAGAAGTCATAACATAAACTTCCTAATACTTCATATTCTATTAATCCCTAGAATTGTGAAATAATTATTTTAACCAAAAACATTGACCCCTTGTTATTTCAAGATCCTCAAAGATTTTTAAATAAAATAAGATGAGTAAATTTTATCATTACTGAATCCATGCTTGTACTGCTCGCCACACAATGGGCCATTAAATGTAGAGACAGGTTGTTAGGGCAAGAAATAGCAGCTTCATTCAGAAAGCCAGTAGAGCGAGAAAATGGTGGGCTAGTGTTCAAAAGATCCATCTTACCTGAGTTTGGATGCTAGTTTCTTTTATAAAGCAAAGAAGAGGAGGCAAGGCAATACAGTAAGTAACAAAGGCAAAAATTTGTCTCAAATATTTCCTGGTTCTGCCAGACTGAAAAGGAGATATGTTCATTTCTTCTTTTCTATACCTATTCATAGGAGAGAAGGTAAGAATGTTTCCTTGAGCTAAACAAAGGTATTTTACTTTAACCATAAGGCCTGGGAGACCAGAGATGAGCCATGATATATACTCTAAACTACAAGCCACATCCCTTTGTGATTAACTTCTAGGAAAAGCAATAAAATACAAAGGTTAAGTTAAAAGAAAGATATCCCGTATGGAGTCAGATTTGTTCTTCCCTATTACATTATTTGGGTTATTTTTTCTGTCTGTGAATTAAGTACTGCATTAATCAAAGTCCGACTAAGTGTTCAGTATCCTGTCCACACCTCCCTGCACACAGATACCCACTGTTCTTTATTACAATCACCTCCATGTCTCCTTGACTCAAATTTGTTCTACTAGAGGATCCTGGAGGGCTTCAGTTCACAGGGTGGCACAGAGTCAGACAGGACTGAAGCAACTTAGCACGCAATGTATAGAAAACAATGCTGTTTATGAAACCTAAAGTTACTCAAATCCCCTGCTGACCATAATTCATCGTTTCCTAATATCATCAAGATCAAATAAATGTTCTCTACAAAGCATGCAAACTCTTTTTTGCTTATCTAATCTCCCTTCTTCACAATGACATCCTGAATTCCAGCTTCACCAGCTACATACTGTTTCTTTAACAGTGTTTCATTCTCACCTACTGGCTTCCCTATATACACTTTGTATTAGGGAAGTGTCTATGCTATTCTATATTATTAAGTTGTGTTTGTTGTTGTTATTAATCAGAAAGCCCATTGGATTTTTTTCTCACACCTTCTCTGCATCAGTGGAGAGGATCCTGTATTTTTTTTATACTTAGATCTATCAGTACAGTGGATAATACTTTTGAATTTCCTAATATTGAAATCATTCTTGGGTTCTTGGAATAAATCTCACTTAGTCATAATGTTTTCTATTTTAAATGAACTGTTGAATTGTTTGCTAGTATTTTTTACATGATATTTCTACCATAATATTCATAATAATCAAGGATTTCTGTCTGCTTAGTTCATTGATAGATCATGACCCTCAGAAGAGTGCTGGGTGCATATCTGACACTTAGGAAAAATGTATTGCATAATCAAAATGAAATAAATTTTATATACAAGTACATTGTTTTTATACATCAAAAATTCATTAAAATGGAGAAGGACACAGCAACCCACTTCAGTGTTCTTGCCTGAAGAATCCCATGGACATAGGAGCCTGGCAGGCTAGAGTCCATGTGGTCACAAAGAGTCAGACATGACTGAAGCCACTTAGCACATTCATTAAAAAGTAAGTCAATGATATTCACTATCAGATACACATATAATGATATCAATTGATCTTCTTGAATGAAAAAGAAAAGTAGTAATTTCTTTGAATTTTCCCCTGGATAAAACAGGAATTTCTACCTCCAACCCCTTAATTGAAAACAGATTGTTGGGATACAATTAGTGTCCACTTTGTCTCAATCAAGTGAAATTAAGCATGTAGTGGGCTTAAAACTGAGGTCATAAATGATACACTTTTCATAAGCATAAGCTTTTGCAGGTTTGAAAGTTGCCCTAGAGTTGAAAATACTAATGTCTGTCTCAGGCATTTGCCAGTTTGAGCTATCTGGTATGTGGTAACACTGACATAGGAGATGGATGGGCTCCAGGTTGAACACTGACAACCAGCCTCCTGTTTGCATTTCCTGAGACAAGAGACAGTTGGGCTCCGGTTGAGGCATTTGTAATCAGCCTCCTGTTCACCCTCTGAAATGGAAATAGCAACAGAAATAGAACAAATAGCCAGTGCCTGTCTCTTGCAAACACCATAAGGTAGTAGTCATGGCAAGGACAAATAGGGGCAAAACCCTGTTTGAGTAAATGATTAAGGGATCTCCCTCTCTGCTCTTTTGCAACAAGGGAGACACTACACATGTGCAGAAGGGCTCCTAATGGGTCAAAATCAGGGGATAATTCCAGGCCTCAGTGAGTCTTATTCATCCCAGAAGCCTTCACTTCGAGTTGCATCTTGGCTGAGGGGTGCCTGCACCCCAGGAGAGGGTCCCAGAATAGGTCAGGTGTGGAAAAAGAGAACAGATAATTGACCTGAAGGAAGACAAAGACCTGGAAGAACTGAACTGTATAAATAACTTAAACCACTCTTTACGACACTCCTCACTAGGGGGATCCCGCACACTTTCTCCCAGGTGTTTATCTCTGCCTTGCTTCTGTCTTCCCTGTCTGTGCTCTCCCCCTTGTTGCTGTTCTATGTCTCTAACAGTAAGCTTTGTACCTGCATTTACAGTTTCTGCCTCCGTGATAAATGCACTTTTCACTGGGGGTAAAGATCCAGTTTAGCCTCCAGTCCTTGCTGGCCTGGTGGCCAGGATTCCTGGTTCTCATCCAGGCTACCCAGGTTCAATTCCTGGGCAGGGAATTAAGATCTCACTTCTGCCACCACTCACTGCTGTTTTGCTGAGATCAGTACATTACATGACTTTAAAGAAAAAAATTGTTGACAACTTTTGAGCACTGAGTGACAGTTTTGTAGTAATAGGAAATCATGTGCTGGGGAGTCTAACTTTCAGAACAACTGGTTTGAAGCATAAAGTGTGAAAGTAGTAATTATAGCTCAGATTTTGATATTGTCAACAATAATTCCATTTGGATAAATTTTAATCAATTTTAGTGAAAAAAAAAAAAATTATTTGGTCCTGAAAGGCCAATCTCAAAATTCAAGGCTTTGGAAATGCTCTAACTTTCATAGCTTTGAAGAATTTCTTATAGTTGATTGTTTATCTCAGACTTTGAGAAACATAGGCTGTTTTGGCCTAGTCTGTTTTGTTTTTTGTTTGTTTGGGTTTTTTCCTCATACAGCCAAATGTTTGGTGAGGATAAAGTCAAGATAGCAGAATCACAGTTCCAGGGACATGCAGTGGCCATCCACAAAGAGGTGGATTTGATTAATGGCTTCTCTTATTCAGAACCAATGATTTGTTCTATTTTGATTATTTCATTTATGCAGCAACAACAAATGATATTGATAAACATATAATAATATCCTTGTGGTGTGGTTGACAAACCTAAAACAATAAATAATAAACCTGGAGTTTCAAAGTATCTAGAGTTATTTACTCACCATCTTTCTCATGTGAAATATAACTTGATTATCCTTTTCTCATCATTCATTCCAAACTTGGAAACCAGAATCTCCAGGTACCCCAAGGCATCTACCAGGAAATAACATTTTATAGTTCCTGTAAAGCTGGATGCTGTAAACCCCAGAGTAGCAACAGACTTGTTTAGTAGAAGGAATTTGCACATATAATCTCTGTGTATGAGAATAGCCTTTATTTCCTTAATTGTATGATGTCATATATAATCAAGTGATTTTCTTTCAAATATAACATCTCTGGCATGGCCTGACTGAAAATTTGGGGTTTGGTTTTGTTCTGTTTTTGTTTTTTTTTTTTAATCTATCTAAATAACAATTTGCCATAAAATCAAAGGACTCAAAAGACCACTTAGATCAACAGTTAACTACTTTTCAAACAAGAATGGTCAAGGCATGTTGTATTTTCAAGAGAATTATCTTCTTAGGTACTCTTAGTTACTCAGTAATGCATATAACATTTCCTGTAAAGTATTTTTTATGAATTCTGAGAGCTCAATTAGAAGAAATCACCATTCAGAAGTTGTATCATTCCAGTTCTCCCAAGCAAGTCCATTTAAATTGGTGGCTAGATTTTATTTATTTATTTGGCTGCATCAGGTCTTAGCTGCAGCCTATGAGATCTTTGATGGTACATGTGAGCTTAATTGTCCAGTGGCACATGAGATCTTAGTTCCCTGACCAGGGATTGAACGCATGTCCCCTGCATTGGAGAGTGGATTCTTAACCACTGGACCACCCAGGAAGGCCCGATGACTAGATTTTAGAAAGGTTTTCTCATAGTCCAACTAGGGAATGAACAGCAAAACCATAGCGAACATATTTTAAGCCAAATGACTGCAGCTAAACCTTCCTCTTCAGATCCATCCAAGAACGAGATAATTAATTTTGATTCTTCTCATCTTAAGTCAGCAGTTCACCCCATGAAATCATCTGCTTCAACATTAAACCTGGGCCACATGTGAGATGTCTGCTCCACAAGCCATGTCATCTGGTTCTGGGAGCCTAAGCCTCTGGCCCTATTTCCTGTATCAGTGCTCAGAAGTACTTGCTACAACCTGTTCTGACAACATTCTGAGAAACTGATCTCATTTGTTCTTTCTCCCGAGAAACCTAACTTCTGCTTTGTAAATTGTAGTAGGAGCTTTCAAACAACAATAAAAGAATAATGCCAACCACCTATTGAAACAACAAAATCAGAACAGAGACAGATAGAATTTCTGACTGGGGCTTGAAATACAACTAACCTTGTTTTTGTTGAGTTGCTCAGTCGTGTCTGACTCTTTGTGACATCATGAACTGCAGCAAACCAGGCCTCCCTGTCCTTCATCAACTCGTGGGGCTTGCTCAAACTCATGCTCATCGAGTCGGTGATGCCATCCAACCATCTTATCCTCTGTCATCCCCTTCTCCTCCTGCCTTCAATCTTTCCCAGCATCAGGGTCTTTTCCAATGAGCTGGTTCTTCGCATTAGGTGGCCAAAGTATTGGAGCTTCAGCTTCAGCATCAGTAGTTCCAGTGAATTTCCAGGGTTGATTTACTTCAGGATTTACTAGTGTGATCTCCCGGCAGTCCAAGGAATTCTCAAGAGTCTGCTCCAGCACCACAGCTTGAAAGCGTCAGTTCTTTGGTACTCAGCCTTCTTTATGGTCCAACATTCACATCCAAGCATGTCTTTTGGCTAAGATCAAGTGTAGTACAACTAACCTTAACTGTATTCTTAATATGCAATCGGTTAATGGTTACCCTGAGAATAAGAAGGTATCAGGGCCAGTGAGATCATTTGCAAGCTTCCAAGACTGTCTAATCTATTTTATGAAGCATGTGTTAAGATTTCCAAGGACTTCCCTGGCAGTCCAGTGCTTAAGATTTCACCTTCCGGTACAGGAGCTGTGGGTTTGATCCCTCGTTGGGGAGCTAAGATCCCACATACTTCTTGGTCAAAAACCAAAAACATAAGACAGAAGGAGAGTAGGTGGCATGGAAACATATATACCACCACATGTGAAATAGATAGCCTGTGGGAATTTGCTGTATGATGCAGGAAACTCAAACTGGGTCTGTGTAACAACCGAGGCGGGTGTGATGGGGTGGGAGGTTCAGGAAGGAGGGGACAGAACTATACCTTTGGCTGATTCATGTTGATGTATGGCAGAAACCAGCACAATATTGTAAAGCAATTATCATTCAATTTAAAATAAATAGACAATTAAAAAAAAAACAGAAGGAATATTATTACCAATTCAATAAAGAATTTAACATTTTTTTCAACATTGACAAGTGTGTTTTATTCCTAGAAACAATTTTTCTTACCAATCAGTTTGCTAACAAATAGGTTTTATGTGAATTGTGATTAGAATAGATTTATATCAATTGTAACATATGGTATAACTAAAGCATATTCATATTAAAATTGACTCAGTAAAAAAAGAAAAAGGATTTAACTTCCATGTCAGGGACTGGCACACTAAGGCCTCTGCTTGTTTTAGTAAATTAAAAATTTCTGAAACACATCCACACCCATTCGCTTATGTTTGCCAGGATTGCTTTTGTGCTCCAGTGGCAGACTTAAGTAGTTGAGATAGAAGCTGAATGACTGAAAGGTTTAACATATTTACCCTGTGACCCATTAACCGAAAAAAATTCTGATCCCTCTTCTACCTTAATAATCTTTTTTAAATATAAATTTATTCATTTTAATTAGAGGTTAATTACTTGACAATATTGTATTGGCTTTGCCATACATCAACATGAATCCACCACAGGTATACACGTGTTCCCCATCCTGAAACCCCCTCCCTCCTCCCTCCCTGTACCATGCCTCTGGGTCGTCGCAGTGCACCAGCCCCAAGCATCCAGTATCATGCTTTGAACCTGGACTGGCAATTCGTTTCTTATATGATATTATACATGTTTCAATGCCATTCTCCCAAATCATCCCACCCTTTCCCTTTCCCACAGAGTCCAAAAGACTGTTCTGTACATCTGTGTCTATTTTGCTATCTCGCATACAGGGTTATCATTACCATCTTTCTAAATTCCATATATATGCGTTAGTATACTGTATTGGTGTTTTTCTTTCTGGCTTACTTCACTCTGTATAATAGGCTCCAGTTTCATCCACCTCATTAGAACTGATTCAAATGTATTCTTTTTAATGGCTGAATAATATTCCCTTGTGTATATGCACCACAGCTTTCTTATCCAGTCATCTGCTGATGGACATCTAGGTTGCTTCCATGTCCTGGCTATTATAAGCAGTGCTGCAATGAACATTGGGGTACATGTGAAACTATAAGAAAGGTGAAAAGACAGCCTTCAGAATGGGAGAAAATAATAGTAAATGAAGCAACTGACAAACAACTAATCTCAAAAATATACAAGCAACTCCTTGCAGCTCAATTCCAGAAAAATAAATGACCCAATCAAAAAATGGGCCAAAGAACTAAATAGACATTTCTCCAAAGAAGACATACACATGGCTAATAAATGCATGAAAAGATGCTTAACATCACTTATTATCAGAGAAATGCAAATCAAAACCACAGTGAGGTACCATTTCACACCAATCAGAATGGCTGTGATCCAAAAGTCTACAAGCAATAACTGCTGGAGAGGATGTGGAGAAAAGGGAACCCTCTTACACTGTTGGTGGGAATGCAAACTAGTACAGCCACTATGGAAAAGAGTGTGGAGATTCCTTGAAAACCTGGAAATAGAACTGCCTTATGACCCAGCAATCCCACTGCTGGGCATACACACNGATGTGGAGAAAAGGGAACCCTCTTACACTGTTGGTGGGAATGCAAACTAGTACAGCCACTATGGAAAAGAGTGTGGAGATTCCTTGAAAACCTGGAAATAGAACTGCCTTATGACCCAGCAGTCCTACTGCTGGGCATGCACACAGAATAAATCAGAATTGAAAGAGACACGTGTACCCCAATGTTCATCACAGCACTGTTTATAATAGCCAGGACATGGAAGCAACCTAGATGTTCACCAGCAGATGAATGGATAAGAAAGTGGTGGTACATATACACAATGGAGTATTACTTAACCATTAAAAAGAATACATTTGAATCAGTTCTAATGAGGTGGATGAAACTGGAGCTGGTTTTACAGAGTGAAGTAAGCCAGAAAGAAAAACACCAATACAGTATACTAATGCATTTATATGGAATTTAGAAAGATGGTAATGATAACTCTGTATGTGAGACAGCCAAAGAAACACAGATGTATAGAACAGTCATTTGGACTCTGTGGGAGAGGGAGAGGGTGGGATGATTTGGGAGAATGGCATTGAAACATGTATAATATCATATATGAAACGAATCACCATTCCAGGTTCAATGCATGATACAGGAAGCTTGGGGCTGGTGCACTGGGATGAGCCAGAGGGATGGTATGAGGAGGGAGGAGGGAGAGGGGTTCAGAATGAGGAACACGTGTATACCTGTGGCAGATACATGTTGATGTATGGCAAAACCAATACATTATTGTAAATTAATTAGCCTCCTATTAAAATAAATAAATTTATAATAAAAATAAAATGAGTCTCCTGTAGGCAGCCAAAAAAAAAAAAGCCCTGAAACACTAATGTTTTCTATCTCATATAATTATTGTGGTTATTTAATGTAATAATATATGCAAAGTGCTTAAAAGACAGCTTGTTTCAAAGAACCAATTCATAAATGATAGCTATATAGCATTAAGCGTAGAGCATGCAATGGGGTATTGTTAATGACAATTCTGTAAAGGTAGACAGGAGCCAGATCATCAATTACTTAAGCAGTACATTAGCAAGTGTGGAATGTGTAGGACAGTACTGATTATTTTAAGGAAATGATCTAATTCTTACTGTAGAAGGATTATCTCAGTAGTAGTGAGAATCTAGAATACAGAAAAATGAGACAAAGTAAAGGAAAATATATAGGAATCTATGCTATTAGAAAAATTAAAGAAATTTATGAGCTAGTAGTCAGGAAAACAGAAAATTTTGGAAATTAGAAAATAAGCACAATTTGGAAATCTATTGGATTTGCATGATGTAAGATCATGGACTTTAATACTGCAATACTTTTAGGTAGTCATTTAAGATCATGTTTGCCCCATCACAAGAACACAGAAATGATTAATCTGTCATTTTCCCTAAGAAGTAAACTCTGTAAGGGGCTCGTAGTGTGTTATCCTGTATAATGATTCTAAGAGATGGCTTTAAATGTTTTACCTTACAGTGTGATTACTACTCAACACACACATTAAAATAACATCTTTATTATAAAAAAGAGACCAAAGTATAAGTTTATATTAAGACAGATGATGAGTGCAGCCATGAAATTAAAAGATACTTGTTCCTTGGAAGAAAAGTTATGACCAACTTCAGTTCAGTTCAGTCACTCAGTCATTTCCTATTCTTGTGACCCCATGAACTGCAGCATGCCAGGCCTCCTTGTCTGTCACCAACTCCTAGAGTCCATTCAAACTCATGTCCATCGAGTCGGTGATGCCATCCAACCATCTCATCCTCTGTTGACCCCTTTTCCTCCTGCCCCAATCTTTCCCAGCATCAGGGTCTTTTCAAATGAGTCAGCTCTTCACATCAGGTGGCCAAAGTATTGGAGTTTCAGCTTCAACATCAGTTCTTCCGATGAACACCCAGGACTGATCTCCTTTAGGATGACCAACTTAGATAGCATATTAAAAGAAAAGAGACATTGCTTTGCTAACAAAGGTCATCTAGTCCAAGCTATGGTTTTTCCTGTAGTCATGTATGGATGTGAGAATTGGACTATAAAGAAAGCTGAGCACCGAAGAATTGATGCTTTTGAACTTTAGTATTGGAGAAATCTCTTGAGAGTCCCTTGGACTGCAAGGATATCCAACCAGTCCATCCTAAAGAAAATCAGTCTTGAATATTCTTTGGAAGGACTGATGCTGAAGCTGAAACTCCAATACTTTGGCCACCTGATGCAAAGAACTGACTTATTTGAAAAGACCTGATTCTGGGAAAGATGAAGGCAGGAGGAGAAAGGGATGACAGAGGATGAGATGGTTGGATGGCATCACCGACTCAATGGGCATAAGTTTGAGTAAAGTCCAGGAGTTGGTGATGAATAGGAGGCCTGGCGTGCTGCAGTCCATAGGGTCACAAAGAATTGGACATGACTGAGCAATTGAACTGAACTGATTTAATCATGTTTTTCTGAGTGAAGAAGAATATGCTAACAATACAACAACAAAAAATGAGGATCTAGCTGGAATGTGTCTTTGCAATTTCTATATTTCTAAAGGATGTGTTATTCTAGTGTTTGCAGTGAATTTGTCATCTGGTTTTCCTGGATAGCATTAATGTTCATGACAGTGCATATTACTATGGGTCAATATCTAAAATTATATTATGTGAAATATTATTCTTGCATCATTCTCCTCTTTGTTGGAGTATATCCTCTGGAGAGGTAGACATTTCTGCACTAGATCTTATTCTCTCTCATAATTCAAAAGAAATAATTCATGAAATGCTATCCATTTTGCCTGAACTTTTTGCATTTTCTTGTGCTGCTGAGGTTTTCTGTGATAATAAAAGCTTGAAAATCGCAGTGACTTATACAAAAGATTTATTTATTAATCACGGTCCATAGCAGCTGCGGTGGCTTTACTGCTGTGACTACGGGCCTGCTTAACTTGGCTTGGATCCTGTCCATGTATCTCTAATACCAAAATCCATGAGGAAGTTGCAATCCTCTTTGGGGGAGGTCTGCTCTTTGCTTGCAGGAAAGGAAAAATCAAATGTAGTCATACAAGATGCACTATTTTGACTGCCTTTTTTTGTTCAGAAACACATTTTTGAGATCAAGTGTATCATTGTGTGCATCAGTAGCTCATATCCTTATATTGATGGGTAGTATTCCAAATATATCTAAGTCTGTTTATTCATTTACATGTTGATGGGCATGGGAGCTGTTTCCAAAATTTGACATTTAAGAATAAAGCTGCTCTGATCATTCATATAAAATAATTTATATGGAATTAAATTTTATTTTCTTTGGGAGGAGTGGAAAGGCAGAGTGATGTGAATAATACATGTCTGATTTTATTTAAAAAATGGCCAAACTGTTTTTCAAAGTTGAAATACATTCCATCTCCACTTGCTTGTTCCATGAATTTACCAGCTCTTTATATTCAGTTCAGTTCAGTTCAGTCGCTCAGTCGTGTCTGACTCTTTGCAACCCCATGGACTGCAGCACACCATGCTTCCCTGTTCATTACCAACACCTGGAGCTTACTCAAACTCATGTCCATCACATCAGTGATGCCATCCAAACATCTTATCTTCTGTTGTCCCCTTCTCCTCCCACCTTCAATCTTTCTCAACATCAGGGTCTTTTCCAAAGAATCAGCTCTTAGCATCAGGTGTCCAAAGTTTTAGAGTTTCAACTTCAGTATCAGTCCTTTCAATGAATCTTCAGGACTGTTTTCCTTTAGGATCTCCTTGCAGTCCAAGAGACTCTGAAGAGTCTTCTCCGACACCACAGTCTGAAAGAATCAATGTTCAGCACTCAGCTTTCTTTATAGTCCAACTATCACATTCATACATGACTACTGGAAAAGACATAGCTTTGATTAGATGGACCTTTGTTGGTAAAGCAATGTCTCTTCTTTCTAATATGCTGTCTAAGTTGGTCATAACTTTTCTTCCAAGGAGCAAGCATCTTTTAATTCACGGCTGCAGTCATCATCTGCAGTGATTTTGGAGGCCAAGAAAATAAAGCCTGTCACAGTATCCATCATTTCCTCATCTATTTGCCATGAAGTGATGGGACCAGATGCCATGAAGTGATGGGACCAGTTACCATGATCTTAGCTTCCTGAATGTTGAGTCTTAAGACAAATTTTTCCCTCTCCTCTTTCACTTTAATCAAGAAGCTTTTTAGTTCCTCTTCGTTTTCTGCCGTAAGGGTCGTGTCATCTGCATATATGAGGTTATTGGTATTTCTCCTTGGAATCTTGATTCCAGATTGCGCTTTTTCCACCCCAGAATTTCGCATGGCATACTCTGCATATAAATTAAATAAGCAGGGTGACAATATACAGCCTTGAAGTACTCCTTTTCTTATTAGGAACCAATCTGTTTTTCCATGTCCAGTTCTAACTGTTGCTTCTTGACCTGCATACAGATTTTTTAGGAGGCAGGTCAGATAGTTTGCTATTCTCATTCTTTCAGAATTTTCCACAGTTTGATGTCATCCATACAGTCGAAGGCTTTGGCATAGTCAATGAAGCAAAAGTAGAAGTTAATAAAGTTGAAAAAGTAAATAAGTCAATACATAAATAAATAAGTAAAGCAAATAAAGTAAACAAAATAAAAGTGAAACTTTTGCTTTTCTCTTGATATTATCCATTTTTAATTTTAGCCATATGTATATATTAGTATCTATTAGTATAAAACATATTTCAATTTTCATTTTTTCTGAGGTTGAATGCCTATTTGCATGTTTAGTGGACATTCATAAAGTATCATTTGTAAAATGCATGATCAAATATCTTACACATTTTTGCCTTTTTGCTTTTATTTCTAATAATTTTAGAGATTCTTAAGATGTGTATAAGAGACAGCCTCAGCTGTTGGGGAATTCTAAACGTTGATGCTTGTTTTACCGAAAATTGAGAAAAGGCTTTGCAGGTTTCACACATAATGTGAGGGTGAGTTGCCATAGCTTTCCATAGCTTAAAGTGGTTGAAAAAAAATGCACAGTAATAAGACAAGATTTTGAAGGAGCTGTTTTGTTGTCCTATCTTTTGTTGTCCAAGCTTGTTATTTACTAGAATTGAGCCGTTTTCTTTTTCTCTTAAGCTTTTATCAAATTTTTATATGTCACAGTTTCAGACATGTGTGAGTGTTTCAGTAAATATTAACTGATGACAAATTTTCTTTTTTCAGCTGATATTAGTTCCCTGAAAATGAATATAATTTATCAGTTATTTATTAGTTTTTACAATTTTAAATATCCAGACACCTTTGTAACTAGTTATTGTCTGGACTGAATGTTATTTTACACTGAATTTTTTGGGAAGAGGAGAATCAAGAATTTAGTTCTGGGTGTGGAATAATTGGAGGTAAAAAATGTAATTACTTCTCCCTGTATAATAATATTTAAGAGCTTTTGATGTAGTGAATAAGTCATTCCTATGCTGTATTTTAGGTTAATGTTCATTATTCTAATAAAAGCTTTTTAAAAAATTACTTGGAGAAAAAGAAACAAATCAATTAACCCAAAGAAGTAGGAATCAATAAATGATTCCTAAGGGACCAAGTTGGCATTTAGCCTTAAATCATTTTTCTTGTTAAACTTCTCAGACTATAATTAAGACATTCTTAATTTATTACTTAACGTTTCTTTCTTTTTGGTCATATTCTCATGAATCTTAGATGTGGGTAATCATGGAGATTCCCCCCCCATCTTAAAGATTCTATACCTTTAAGAGTTTGTTTTTGATAGTCACTGAAATTATTCAGCAAAGGTGAAAAAAAAAATAGCGTTACTCCAGTACATTTATTGAGTGTCCAAAGATGAATAAATCACAATTTCTGCCATCCAGGAACTCACAGTATAGAAAAGATGGAGAGACACACACAAATTAGTTAAATACAGTCTGGCAAGTGCCATCGGAGGTGTAAGTGAAATCTGCTTAATACCAGGGAGTGTCATTAATGGTTTAAAGGCCTGGGCAGATCAGGGAAAGCCACATAGAGCAGGTAGGGCTTGAAAGATACGTGGGGATTCATTGGGTAGATGAGAGGAAGAAGGGAGCCCAGGTAGTGGGAACAACATATGCACAGATACAAAGGCTTTAAGGTGCATGTGGAGGCAGAATAATGTAGGGGAAAGAGCGTGCTTTCAAGCCAGGAATGTCTGGGTTCAAGTCAGTTTCTGTCCCTTGCTTGGGGGCTATGGGCAAGTTCCTTAGTGACTCTGGGTTCGCATTTCTTGCCTGTAGACTGGAGACAATATTATCCAGGTGGGTTAAATGAGAAACAAAATATGTAATTCTGTGAAAGAAAGAAGGGTAGATAGAGCCAGGTTAGGGAATGTATGGGAAGGCATTTTAATAACTCTGATGGACAAAACTCACCTTTGACTTTTATCTTTGTTGTAGGTTAAAGCAGCCACTGGAGAAGAGGTGTCAGCTGAGGATCTTGGAGGGGCTGATCTTCACTGCAGGTGAAACAGAAGCAGTTGTTTCTTCCCAGGATTGATTGTCATTTATCTGTTTAAAAGAAATTTTAAATTATTTTTTCCAAGTGTTTAACTTGCCAGATCAAACCAGTTTACTTATTCTCGATCTGCAGTTTTGGGGCTCAGTTCTTTAGTGTTCCATTTCTAAGCAAGAACATCAGCTTTTTATTATAGCCTAGAAAGACTGGAGAGACAGATTTATCATTTATTTAACAAATACTCATTGAACGCCTGTTATGTACCAGGCACTGTTTAGATATTCAAGGTAATAAGATAGACATTGTCTTTGATCTCAAGCTTATAGTCTAGTCAGGGAAGTTCGTTTCACCTCCTTCAAAATAGAACATAAATGTGTATACATGATAAGGGCCACAAAAAAAGAAGTATAGGGAAGGCATATAGAAGGTAGAGCTAACCCAGTGGCATGCAGGCATTATGACATTGCTTAATTAACACTTGTTAAGTGGAGGACAGGGTGCTGGATGGTGAGCCATGATTCAACAATAGACCGTAAGAGAATCTGAAATAGAGAAGTTTATTAGTCATAGGTCCTGGAGAAATTACACAGCACACCTTGAGGGACCACATGAGGCGGTCAAGCCAGAGTGCCCAGAGATGAGACAGGACTTGGGGTACATGTTTTTATTAGGGTCGATGATTGGAGTGCTTTGGGGTCCCCTGACTAGGACTGGATTGTTCAATCAAACCAGAAGATTGGGGGTAGTGTTAAGTTCCTTAGAGACTGTATATAAGCATGCAGGCCGTGAGAGGCAGTGGAGACTGTTGATCGTAAGGGCTGTTGGGGATTGAGAACTTACATTTGCTTGTGACTGAGCTGCTACCTAGGTCTTATTTGAGGAGCCTGTGTCTATTCGAGGTCCCTGCCGGCTGCATGGAATGCTGAGGAATAGCTTAGCTAAATGCTCAATAAGAGGTAAACACTTAGCTTGTTCTCTGAGAAGGGAAAATATCCTGCTTTGTGGCATCTGCCAATCCGTATTTGTGGTATAAATTATCCCACTAGGCCTGATTTTAAGCTACCAATGGGACAACAGTGATCATGGCATCAGGAAGAGATACATACAATTAGCTCTTGTGAGTCAGGCATGAGCCAGCTCCATTACATCACTGGTTGGCCCATTTCAGGTTTAAGTTCAGGAGTAAGAATACCACCATCTATCTCCTAGAATTTCATGAGGATTAAATGAGATATTATGTGTAAATCGCTTGAAACAAGACCTACTTTAAACTAAATACCTATAAATGTTAACTGCTATTATTATCCTGTGTATCATCATAATATTCAGTATTCTTATGAGCAATTAGGAAATCATTGAAGAGTATTAAGGAGAGATGTATTGTTATCAAATCTTTCATTAGAAAAATCCCTCTGGTTGCTAGACAGAAGATACTTAGTAGGTTGACAAGAGTGTATGAGGGACCAGTTGGATGGTTGTATCAATAGCATAGGTGCTGCTGGCTTAGATGGTTATGGTGGTGGTGAAGGTAGGAAGAGAGTAATCACATTTGTGCTCTATTTTAGAGGTAGAATTGAGGGATTTGTTGATGGATTTCATATATGGGGCACAGGAAAGTGAGGTAATGAAGATGATGACGTGAAATGGTTTTATTCCCTGACTCTGGGAGGACTGGAGAAGGGGCAGAGTTTGGGATGTAACAGAGGGATCAAGTGTTGCTAAGTTAGAGATGCTCCAGGCATCCAAGTAGAGATGCTGAGTAGGCAGTTAACTATAAGTGTCTGGAGCCCAGATCAGTGCTCGAGAACCATCAGCACAGAGGTGGAATTTAAACCATGGGACTAGATAAGTCCATCTCGAGCTGAGTGTAGATAAGGAAAAGGGACCAGGACTAGACTTTAAAGAACCCAGACATAAATGGCAGGTAGATTTAATCATTGAGCTCAGCGGCCTGGGAGGTGCAGTAAACCTTTCTTTGCTCTGCCATACCACAAACCAGCAGGTGGCTGTAGGAACAGTCATGGGAGCAGGAAAATATGTACAGTGTTTCCACTCTCCTATCAAAGAACACTGCTATGCCTTTTGAAGAGCTGGCTAAGTTTTCTGCTTCAGTTTTCCATCCACTCCTTTCTCACTGAGCACTTATTGTGGATAGATGGATTATACTAAGTGTTATGAGTAATGCAGAAGAATTTCAGGCCTAGTCCTTGCCCTCAGGGATTTATAATTTAATTAGGCTGGTAAATGAATTAA
>SJYT01052403.1:83049-97129 GCA_006410635.1 Cephalophus harveyi | reverse complement strand
TTCTAAACTTAAATTTTCTTAAAGAACTCCATTAGTATTTGAAAATTCTAAATCTCTTATTGTATTGATTTTCACCTCCAATATGATGATGAATAAAGATGGTTGGTGGGGCAATACTGATTGTTTATGGATTTGATAGAAATGATATGAAATATTTACTAAGATGAATGGTATTTGCTAAAGGTTGTACATAGGAAAAGGTGATTGTGTTAAGAACATTCACTGATTGTAATTCAAACTTGATCATGAATTACTATTTAGTTTTTTACAATTTGTTCTTTCTCTAGGGTGAGATAATCATGGCAGAGATTTTTCCTCATCTAAAATACTTTAAGTGAATGCTCTTGAATTTCTCACATAAAAATCTAGTTTTATAGTGATAATTTTATTTCTTCATTAGTAGTTTTATTTCTTCACTAGTACACTTAATTTGTTCTATTTTACGTTTACAGTAATATAGTACAGAATGTACCCAGAATTCCTATGCTTCCTTCAACCCTCCACATAGTATCTCCTATAATTAACAGCATGTATCATGTGCTAATTTCTTTACCATTGGTGAACCACTATTGATGTCTTGTTATTAACGAAAGTCCATAGCTTACACTACAGTTCATTCTTTGTGTTGTACAGTTCTATAGGTATTGACAGATGTGCAGTGTCATGGATACAACAATACAGATTGGTAGAGAATCGCTTCACTGCTTCAGACAGCAAAAGAGACACAGATGTATAGAACAGTCTTTTGGACTCTGTGGGAGAGGGCGAGGGTGGGATGATTTGGGAGAATGGCACTGAAACATGTATAATATCATATGTGAAACGAATCACCAGTCCAGGTTCGATGCANTCGAGTCCGTGATGCCATCCAGCCATCTCATCCTCGGTCGTCCCCTTCTCCTCCTGCCCCCAATCCCTCCCAGCATCAGAGTCTTTTCCAATGAGTCAACTCTTTGCATGAGGTGGCCAAAGTATTGGAGTTTCAGCTTTAGCATCATTTTATCATTGCTGTCATTTATTTCAATTATACATGATATAATTATTGTGTACACTGTTGCTATTATTATTTTGAACAAACTGCCATCTTTCATATGAAGAAAAAGAAAAAAATGTATTTAATATTTATTTTTTCCTTCTTGAACCCTCTTTATTTCTATAAAATTTTTAAATATTTCTTGTATAACACGTCTACTGTCAATGACTGTCTTCAATGCTTTGATGATTACTTTTCCTTCAACATTTTTCTTTTTAATTTTTAAATTTGTTTATCTATTTGAGTTTCTTTATTTTTTTTTTTTTTATTTTGGCCATTCCTCACAGCCTGTGGGATCTTAGTTCCCTGACCAGGGATAGAACACAAACCCTGGCAGTAGAAGTGCAGAGTCCTGCATTGAACCACCAGGAAATTCCTGTTGGATTAAGAGTTCTAGATTTTGAGTTTTTTTTTTTTTATTCCTTTTCATATGTTAACTCCATTCCTTTCTTGCTTGCATAAGTTCTAGAAAAGTCAGATATAATTTTTATGTTAATTTCGCTTTATGTAAGATGTTTCTTCCCCCACTGGCTTCTTTCAAGTGTTTCTGTTTGCCTTTGATTTTCTGTGTTTTGAATGTGATAAATTTAGCTTCAGGTTTGTTTGCTTTTAGTTCATTTATTTTTGGTATATACCTGGCTTTGAATTCTGTATGTTTCCTAAATCTATAGTTTTGTGCTTTCCAATCATTGTGGGGATTTCTCAGTCATTATTACTTCAAATATTTTATTTTCTTTGTTCATCTGCTACACCCATTATTTCTGTTACACCTTTGTAATTGTCTCAAAGTTCTTGGATAACTGCCCCATTTTGTCCAGCCCTATTTTCCTCTTTGTCTTTAAGGTCGAGAAGTTTCTATTGACATATTTTCAATGTCACTTTCCTCAGTTGTGTGGGTACATTAAAAAGTGTTTTTTCTTTTTTATTACAGTGTTTTTATTTCTAGCATTTTATTTTATGCTTTAGAACGTCCATCTCCCTGCTTATATTACACATTTATTTTTGCATGTTGTCCACTTTTTCCATTAGAGCTCTTGACGTATTTTAAATTTCTGGTCTGATAATTGCATTATTTCTAACATGTCTTAGTCTGGTTCTGCTGTTTTCACTAAGTTAAAGGTTTTTTTTTTTTTAATTTTTGTCTTTTAATATGCTTTGAAAATTTCTCCTTGAAAGCTGTACATAAGGGAATTCCAGAAAAACATCTACTTTTACTTCCTTGAGTACACTAAAGCCTTTGACTGTGTAGATCACAACGAACTGTGAAAAATTCTTCAAGAGGTGAGAATACCAGATCACCTTACTTGTCTCTTGAGAAACCTATATTCAGATCAAAAAGAAACAGCTAGAAACAGATGTGGAACAATGGGCAAGTTCAAAATTGGGAAAGAATACATCAAGGCTATATATTGTCACTCCACTTATTTAAGTTTTATGCAGAGTGCAGCATGGAAATTGAAAACTCAAGCTAGAGTCAAGATTGTCAGGAGAAATATCAACAATCTAAGATATGCAGAAGATACCACTCTAATGGCAGAGAGTGAAGAGGAACTGAAAAGCTTCTTGATGAGGATGAAAGAGGAGAGTGGAAAAACAAAACTCAACATTCAAAAAACTAAGATCATGGCATCTGGTCCCATCACTTCATAGTAAACAGAAGGGGGAAAAGTGGAAGGAGTGACAAATTTTATTTTCTTGGACTCCAAAATCACTCAGACAATGACTGCAGCAATGAAATTAAAAGACGCTTCCTCCTTGGAAGGAAAGCTATGACAAACCTAGACAGCATATTTTAAAAGTAGAGATATCACTTTGCCTACAAAGGTCTGCATAATCAAAGTTATGGTTTTTCCAGGAGTCATGTACAAATGTGAGTGTTGGACTATAAAGAAAGCTGAGCACCGAAGAATTGATGCTTTTGAACTGTGGTGTTGGAGAAGACTCTTGAGAGTCCCTTGGACTACAAGGAAATCCAACCAGTCCATCCTATAGGAAATCAGTCCTGAATATTCATTGGAAGGACTGATGTTGAACCTGAAACTCCAATACTTTGGCCACCTGATGCGAAGAACTGACTCATTGGAAAAGACCCTGATGCTGGAAAAGATTGAAGGTGGGAGGAAAAGGGGATGATAGAGGATGAGATGGCTGGATGGCATCACCGACTCAGTGGACATGATTTTGAGTAAACTCCGGGAGTTGGTGATGGACAGAGAATCCCGGCATGCTGCAGTCCATGGGGTCACAAAGAGTCAAACACGACTGAGCAACTGAACTGAATATATATATTTTTGCAGCAATAGCACCAAATAGCTTCTGCTTCTCAGTTCTTCCAATCAGGGGGTACACTGTATTAATGAACCTCATTAGTGTTGACCTTAACTTTAATCACTCAGTGAAGGGAGCATCTGCCAATTTTCTCTCCTGTTAAGGACTATCTTTCCCTTTGTAATTAGAAAGATGTTTATGGAGAGGTACTTTCAATTCATTTATGGGTTTCTCTGTAGGGTGAACTGTTAACGTAGCAAGTATGGGAACTTATGTTTTTTGTTTCTGTGGATGGCAGCATTAAAGAATTTTGTTTTGTTTTGCTTTTAGTAATACCTTTATTTTCTTCCAGGAAGCTAAATTCTCTAAATTTCTTCTTTTTCCTTTCACTTCTTGGTTTCTCATGGGTACCTCTTTCTTTCTAAACTCTTGTCCCCTGAAGTACCATCTCTGCTGCTTTAGAGGCTATATGGCATATTTCATCTCTATAGCATCTACATAAAATTTTTTAAATTTATGTTTTATTATACTTACTAAAAGTTTAAATTATTTCTAAATCACTACCTTTTCCTGCCTATATATTTTACTTCACCTTAATTATCACCACAAAAACTTGGACCCACAATCCTGAATATGGCTTTTATGAAATATACAGTGTCCATTTCTTTTTAAAATTATTGAAATAAATTAATATATTTTTAAGGTCAATACTTCATTATTTGTCATGAATTTGTATATTTCTTTTGCCCATTAGTCTTCATTCTGCTTGCTTACATATTCTTCTCGATAAACTGCATTTTTTAATGATTTTTGTGAGGGTATGACCATGGATGTGTATGCTCCCTGTGTCTCTGTAGATCTGTAAACTTTTAAGAGGTGAGAATACCAGATCACCTTACTTGTCTCTTGAGAAACCTATATTCAGATCAAAAAGAAACAGCTAGAAACAGATGTGGAACAATGGGCAAGTTCAAAATTGGGAAAGAATACATCAAGGCTATATATTGTCACTCCACTTATTTAAGTTTTATGCAGAGTGCAGCATGGAAATTGAAAACTCAAGCTAGAGTCAAGATTGTCAGGAGAAATATCAACAATCTAAGATATGCAGAAGATACCACTCTAATGGCAGAGAGTGAAGAGGAACTGAAAAGCTTCTTGATGAGGATGAAAGAGGAGAGTGGAAAAACAAAACTCAACATTCAAAAAACTAAGATCATGGCATCTGGTCCCATCACTTCATAGTAAACAGAAGGGGGAAAAGTGGAAGGAGTGACAAATTTTATTTTCTTGGACTCCAAAATCACTCAGACAATGACTGCAGCAATGAAATTAAAAGACGCTTCCTCCTTGGAAGGAAAGCTATGACAAACCTAGACAGCATATTTTAAAAGTAGAGATATCACTTTGCCTACAAAGGTCTGCATAATCAAAGTTATGGTTTTTCCAGGAGTCATGTACAAATGTGAGTGTTGGACTATAAAGAAAGCTGAGCACCGAAGAATTGATGCTTTTGAACTGTGGTGTTGGAGAAGACTCTTGAGAGTCCCTTGGACTACAAGGAAATCCAACCAGTCCATCCTATAGGAAATCAGTCCTGAATATTCATTGGAAGGACTGATGTTGAACCTGAAACTCCAATACTTTGGCCACCTGATGCGAAGAACTGACTCATTGGAAAAGACCCTGATGCTGGAAAAGATTGAAGGTGGGAGGAAAAGGGGATGATAGAGGATGAGATGGCTGGATGGCATCACCGACTCAGTGGACATGATTTTGAGTAAACTCCGGGAGTTGGTGATGGACAGAGAATCCCGGCATGCTGCAGTCCATGGGGTCACAAAGAGTCAAACACGACTGAGCAACTGAACTGAATATATATATTTTTGCAGCAATAGCACCAAATAGCTTCTGCTTCTCAGTTCTTCCAATCAGGGGGTACACTGTATTAATGAACCTCATTAGTGTTGACCTTAACTTTAATCACTCAGTGAAGGGAGCATCTGCCAATTTTCTCTCCTGTTAAGGACTATCTTTCCCTTTGTAATTAGAAAGATGTTTATGGAGAGGTACTTTCAATTCATTTATGGGTTTCTCTGTAGGGTGAACTGTTAACGTAGCAAGTATGGGAACTTATGTTTTTTGTTTCTGTGGATGGCAGCATTAAAGAATTTTGTTTTGTTTTGCTTTTAGTAATACCTTTATTTTCTTCCAGGAAGCTAAATTCTCTAAATTTCTTCTTTTTCCTTTCACTTCTTGGTTTCTCATGGGTACCTCTTTCTTTCTAAACTCTTGTCCCCTGAAGTACCATCTCTGCTGCTTTAGAGGCTATATGGCATATTTCATCTCTATAGCATCTACATAAAATTTTTTAAATTTATGTTTTATTATACTTACTAAAAGTTTAAATTATTTCTAAATCACTACCTTTTCCTGCCTATATATTTTACTTCACCTTAATTATCACCACAAAAACTTGGACCCACAATCCTGAATATGGCTTTTATGAAATATACAGTGTCCATTTCTTTTTAAAATTATTGAAATAAATTAATATATTTTTAAGGTCAATACTTCATTATTTGTCATGAATTTGTATATTTCTTTTGCCCATTAGTCTTCATTCTGCTTGCTTACATATTCTTCTCGATAAACTGCATTTTTTAATGATTTTTGTGAGGGTATGACCATGGATGTGTATGCTCCCTGTGTCTCTGTAGATCTGTAAACTTTTATGCCTTCTAGAATGAATCCAAATTCTAATTCTGATACATCTTAATGTAATTCTAGCTTGAAGCTTTATCTTATGTTCATTTCTATACTGGCTTTTAGTTTCTTTTATCTTGTCATCTCAACTCTTGTCTGATATCATGAAGATTGAATTGTCATGAAGCCCCAGGGGTGTCAGTTCAAAACTAGATCTTTGAGTTTCTGCTCAAATATTTAAAATCTAGTATCTCAGGCTGTTTATGTTTGACTCAATTCCTGATCGCAAGGCTGTTTTCTGCCTCCCTTCTTTCTTGGACTTAAAACTTCATGAAGACAGGTCCCCAGGCAGTGGAGGGAAGCAACTTCATTAATCTTTTTCACAAACAAGAAACCTCTTCTCATACTCACATTGGCTGAACTTCCAAATTCAACATCAAGCACATTAAGTATCAAACTCATAAAGAGAAAAACACCCTCCCCAGCTTTCATCCATGTCATTAGTCCAGAAGACCTGTAGTCTCAACCTTTTCTTTTATAGTTGCATGTATGACTTGGCTTCTGGTCTAAAAACACATTTGCCTTGTTTTAGAGAGTTGCTATTATCATTAAATTCTTTTGACATATTTCTCTTTATAGAATAAGTATGTGCTTTAAATCACATACTTATAAGTTTTCTTTAGAAATTAATACATGAACATCTGATTTTTTTCTAAAAACTAAAATGTTCTTCCCAGAAAAGTTCCCTTAGGTACACACACACACATATAGTTTTATTTAATATATATGTTTTCACAATATAAAATTACCATGTAAAAATTAACCTAAACAAAATATAGCTGATTTAACTATCAATAGAATAGTTATGATGAACACCTGGCTCTAAGTTCAGGTAATAAGGGATGAACTAAAGGGTAATAATCTAAGCCATAAATTTGAATATGTAATTTCCTCTTGTTCTTGCATTTTACCGTTATTTTACAATGTGTTGGAATATATGAATTTGAATTCAGAAGTGCACTAAAATAAATAAAACAATTATTATTTTAGTAGCCAAATTTTGGAGTTACTTTTTCAAGTGTAGTGCATGAATAACACCCCTTCAGAGGTCTTAGAAGTCTGACTTGGCTTTTATTTGATTTAATACTGCATTTTGCATTGTGTTCAGTGACCTGTAAAAACTAGTCCAATATAGTTTAGTTTATAATGAAGCAAAGGCAAAGTCATTCACTCATTCATACACTTACTTATTAAACAGATGCTTAGTTAGCAAATACTATGAACCAGGTACTGGGAATTTAGAAGTTTCCATAATAGATTATATTTCTGTTGCTATAGCACTTAAAATCAAATAGAGGAGAAAAACATGAACAAGCACAAAAATACACACACACTCACACACATATATGAATATAAAAACATCAGATGGTAATAAGTTTTATGAAGGAACATAAGCTAGGAGTGAAGATACAAAACAATGTAGGGGTGTTAATCTTTCCAGGTAAGGGCTCTCTGACAGATATTTACAGAGTGCAACAAATGAAGTAAGAAAGAGATCATGGAGTAATTTTGCAAAAGAATGTTCCAGTTGTAGGGAAGACCCAATGGCAATTTCTTGGAAGAAAGAGTTTAGATGAAGAACTGCAGATCTGGTAGGAGACCAAAGACATGGATGGAGAGAGTGAAGATGCTAGTGATTGAAGATGATGTCAGAGAAGGTAGAGGGACCATTCCTACCAGGAAACAAAGCAAAGGAGGATGTGTTTATCTCAATGTGAGTAGCATACCAAGCCCATTGAGGGTTTTGAACAGAGAAATGTCACTATGCAACAATTTTTATAAGATAATTTTACCTATTCTAGAAGGAAGTTTAGACAGGAAATAAGGAGTGAGGTTGAAACCTATTTATGGTAATTTTGACACAGGCAGTAGTGATGAAGCTATGATAAAAAGGTGAGTTTGGGGATGCATTTCAAAAGTAGCAATGATCAGATTAGATATGACTTTTTTACTATTTTTTAAATAAAATAATGGGGGTTCATGATAGCTTTGGATAATTTGTGGCAAGTAAGCAAGCAAAATGTAGTTGGTATTACTTGGAAAGGAAAAGACTAAAGGTTAGAAGGTTGCATAGAGATGAAGGGAGAATTAAGGATTCAGGTTTGGAATTAGTAAATTTGAGTTTTATCAGGTATCCAAAGGAAAACGGTGAGTGTGCAGTAATGCACATGTGAGAGTCTCTGGGAGAAGGCCAGGCATGAGAAACAGAGCTATAAATTTGTCTTAAGAAAGTGGGAATATTTAAAGTCATGAAACAGAACAAGATGATGTAAAGAATGACATCAGATAGAGACAAGTTCAGAGGACCTGAACACATTAGAGAAGCCAATGTCTGCATATTAGGAAGATAAATCCAAACAAGAAAAGTTGATGAAGGGAAAAAAAAAAAAAAAAAGATTAAGGTAGATGCTGAAGATAGGATTAGATTTCAAGTGTATTTCATGTGAAAGCAATCCAAGAAAACAATTTTGGTTTGAAATGAGGAAATGGGAATATGAAGGGAAAGAAGCCTTTAGAGGTATATTATGAAGTAAGTGCCATTCAGACATTTAGCACTTTAGAGGTATCCTACCCAAGATGTAAGGGAACTCATGAAGGATACATCCGACAGGACAGCTCTTCTCAGTCATTGACAGAATGCTCTATCAGGAAATTACTAATTTCCCTATGTTGCTGGTCTGAATATTATTGTTTTCTGAATATTATTGTTGGGGTAATTTCATATTACGATGATATCTATCTCTCCAAACTGGTTACTAAGATCAATGTTACCCCTATTAGCAACTGGGATTTGTTTTAGTAGATGAGCTACTTGAAACTGTGTGTGGTTGATAAGGATCTATATATTTCTTTCTTTTTCCTTTTCATATGTTAACTCCATTCCTTTCTTGCTTGCATAAGTTCTAGAAAAGTCAGATATAATTTTTATGTTAATTTCTCTTTAGGTAAGATGTTTCTTCCCCCACTGGCTTCTTTCAAGTTTTTCTATTTGCCTTTGATTTTCTGTGTTTTGAATGTGATAAGTTTATCTTCAGGTTTGTTTGCTTTTAGTTTGTTTATTTTTGGTATATACCTGGCTTTGAATTCTGTATGTTTCCTAAATCTATAGTTTTGTGCTTGCCAATCATTGTGGGGATTTCTCAGTCATTATTACTTCAAATATTTTCTTTTCTTTGTTCATCTGCTACACCCATTATTTCTGCTACACCTTTGTAATTGTCTCAAAGTTCTTGAATAACTGCCCCAATTTGTCCAGCCCTATTTTCCTCTTCGTCTTTAAGGTCAAGAAGTTTCTATTGACATATTTTCAATGTCACTTTCCTCAGTTGTGTGGGTACATTAAAAAGTGGTTCTTCTTTTCTATTACAGTGTTTTTGTTTCTAGAATTTTACTTTATGCTTTAGAACGTCCATCTCCCTGCTTATATTACACATTTATTTTTGCATGTTGTCCACTTTTTCTATTAGAGCTCTTGATGTATTAATCATAGATATTTTAAATTTCTGGTCGGATAATTGCATTATTTCTAACATGTCTCAGTCTGGTTCTGCTGTTTTCACTAAGTTAAAGGTTTTTTTTTTTTTAATTTTTGTCTTTTAATATGCTTTGAAAATTTCTCCTTGAAAGCTGTACATAAGAGAATTCCAGAAAAACATCTACTTTTACTTCCTTGAGTACGTTAAAGCCTTTGACTGTGTGGATCACAACAAACTGTGGAAAATTCTTCAAGAGGTGAGAATACCAGATCACCTTACTTGTCTCTTGAGAAACCTATATTCAGATCAAGAAGAAACAGCTAGAAACAAATGTGGAACAATGGGCAAGTTCAAAATTGGGAAAGAATACATCAAGGCTATATATTGTCACTCCGCTTATTTAAGGTTTATGCAGAGTACAGTATGGAAATTGAAAGCTCAAGCTAGAATCAAGATTGTCAGGAGAAATTTCAACAATCTAAGATATGCAGAAGATACCACTCTAATGGCAGAGAGTGAAGAGAAACTGAAAAGCTTCTTGATGAGGATGAAAGAGGAGAGTGGAAAAACAAAACTCAACATTCAAAAAACTAAGATCATGGCATCTGGTCCCATCACTTCATAGTAAATAGAAGGGGGAAAAGTGGAAGGAGTGACAAATTTTATTTTCTTGGACTCCAAAATCACTCAGACAATGACTGCAGCAATGAAATTAAAAGGCACTTGCTCCTTGGAAGGAAAGCTATGACAAACCTAGACAGCATATTTTAAAAGTAGAGATATCACTTTGCCCACAAAGGTCTGCATAATCAAAGTTATGGTTTTTCCAGGAGTCATGTACAAATGTGAGTGTTGGACCATAAAGAAAGCTGAGCACCGAAGAATTAATGCTTTTGAACTGTGGTGTTGGAGAAGACTTGAAAGTCCCTTGGACTACAATGAAATCCAACCAGTCCATCCTAAAGGAAATCAGTCCTGAATATTCATTGGAAGGAATGATGTTGAACCTGAAACTTCAATACTTTGCCACCTGATGCGAAGAACTGACTCATTGGAAAAGACCCTGAGCTGGAAAAGATTGAAGGTGGGAGGAAAAGGGGATGATAGAGGATGAGATGGCTGGATGGCATCACCGACTCAGTGGACATGATTTTGAGTAAACTCCGGGAGTTGGTGATGGACAGAGTCCAGGCATGCTGCAGTCCATGGGGTCACAAAGAGTCAAACACGACTGAGCAACTGAACTGAATATATATATATTTGCAGCAATAGCACCAAATAGCTTCTATTTCTCAGTTCTTCCAATCAGGGGGTACACTGTATTAATGAACCTCATTAGTGTTGACCTTAACTTTAATCACTCAGTGAATGGAACATCTGCCAATTTTCTCTCCTGTTAAGGACTATCTTTCCCTTTGTAATTAGAAAGATGTTTATGGAGAGGTATTTTCAACTCATTTATGGGTTTCTCTGTAGAGTGAACTGTCAACATAGCAAGTATGGGGACTTATGTTTTTTGTTTCTGTGGATGGTAGCATTAAATAATTTTGTTTTGTTATGCTTTTAGTAATCCTTTATTTTCTTCCAGGAAGCTAAATTCTCTACATTTCTTCTTTTTTCCTTTCACTTCTTGGTTTCTCATGGGTACCTCTTTCTTTCTAAACTCTTATCCCCTGAAGCACCATCTCTGCTGCTTTAGAGGCTATATGGCATATTTCATCTCTATTGCATCTACATAAAAACTTTTAAATTTATGTTTTATTATACTTACTAAAAGTTTAAATTATTTCTAAATCACTACCTTTTCCTGCCTATATGTTTTACTTCACCTTAATTATCACCACAAAAACTTGGACCCACAATCCTGAATATGGCTTTTATGAAATATACAGTGTCCATTTCTTTTTTAAATTATTGAAATATATTAATATATTTTTAAGGTCAATACTTCATTCTTTGTCATGAATTTGTATATTTATTTTGCCCATTATTCTTCATTCTGCTTGCTTACATATTCTTCTTGATAAACTGCATTTTTTAATGATTTTTGTGAGGATATGACCATGGATGTGTATACTCCCTGTGTCTCTGTAGATCTGTAAACTTTTATGCCTTCTAGAATGAATCCAAATTCTAATTCTGATACATCTTAATGTAATTCTAGCTTGAAGCTTTATCTTATGTTCATTTCTATACTGGCTTTTAGTTTCTTTTATCTTGTCATCTCAACTCTTGTCTGATATCATGAGGACTGAATTGTCATGAAGCCCCAGGGGTGCCAGTTCAAAGCTAGATCTTTGAGTTTCAGCTCAAATATTTAAAATCTAGTATCTCAGGCTGTTTGTGTTTGACTCAATTCCTGATCGCAAGGCTGTTTTCTGCCTCCCTTCTTTCTTGGACTTAAAACTTCATGAAGACAGGTCCCCAGGCAGTGGAGGGAAACAACTTCATCAATCTTTTTCACAAACAAGAAACCTCTTCTCATACTCACATTGGCTGAACTTCCAAATTCAACATCAAGCACATTAAGTATCAAACTCCTAAAGAGAGAAAAACACCCTGCCCAGCTTTCATCCATGTCATTAATCCAGAAGACCTGTAGTCTCAACCTTTTCTTTTATAGTTGCATGTATGACTTGGCTTCTGGTCTAAAAACACATTTGCCTTGTTTTAGAGAGTTGCTATTATCATTAAATTCTTTTGACATATTTCTCTTTATAGAATAAGTATGTGCTTTAAATCACATACTTATAAGTTTTCTTTAGAAATTAATACATGAACATCTGATTTTTTTCTAAAAACTAAAATGTTCTTCCCAGAAAAGTTCTCTTAGGTACACACACACACATATAGTTTTATTTAATATATGTGTTTTCACAATATAAAATTACCATGTAAAAATTAACCTAAACAAAACATAGCTGATTTAACTATCAATAGAATAGTTATGATGAACACCTGGCTCTAAGTTCAGGTAATAAGGGATGAACTAAAGGGTAATAATCTAAGCCATAAATTTGAATATGTAATTTCCTCTTGTTCTTGCATTTTACCGTTATTTTACAATGTGTTGGAATATATGAATTTGAATTCAGAAGTGCACTAAAATAAATAAAACAATTATTATTTTAGTAGCCAAATTTTGGAGTTACTTTTTCAAGTGTAGTGCATGAATAACACCCCTTCAGAGGTCTTAGAAGTCTGACTTGGCTTTTATTTGATTTAATACTGCATTTTGCATTGTGTTCAGTGACCTGTAAAAACTAGTCCAATATAGTTTAGTTTATAATGAAGCAAAGGCAAAGTCATTCACTCATTCATACACTTACTTATTAAACAGATGCTTAGTTAGCAAATACTATGAACCAGGTACTGGGAATTTAGAAGTTTCCATAATAGATTATATTTCTGTTGCTATAGCACTTAAAATCAAATAGAGGAGAAAAACATGAACAAGCACAAAAATACACACACACTCACACACATATATGAATATAAAAACATCAGATGGTAATAAGTTTTATGAAGGAACATAAGCTAGGAGTGAAGATACAAAACAATGTAGGGGTGTTAATCTTTCCAGGTAAGGGCTCTCTGACAGATATTTACAGAGTGCAACAAATGAAGTAAGAAAGAGATCATGGAGTAATTTTGCAAAAGAATGTTCCAGTTGTAGGGAAGACCCAATGGCAATTTCTTGGAAGAAAGAGTTTAGATGAAGAACTGCAGATCTGGTAGGAGACCAAAGACATGGATGGAGAGAGTGAAGATGCTAGTGATTGAAGATGATGTCAGAGAAGGTAGAGGGACCATTCCTACCAGGAAACAAAGCAAAGGAGGATGTGTTTATCTCAATGTGAGTAGCATACCAAGCCCATTGAGGGTTTTGAACAGAGAAATGTCACTATGCAACAATTTTTATAAGATAATTTTACCTATTCTAGAAGGAAGGCAAGACAGGAAATAAGGAGTGAGGTTGAAACCTATTTATGGTAATTTTGACACAGGCAGTAGTGATGAAGCTATGATAAAAAGGTGAGTTTGGGGATGCATTTCAAAAGTAGCAATGATCAGATTAGATATGACTTTTTTACTATTTTTTAAATAAAATAATGGGGGTTCATGATAGCTTTGGATAATTTGTGGCAAGTAAGCAAGCAAAATGTAGTTGGTATTACTTGGAAAGGAAAAGACTAAAGGTTAGAAGGTTGCATAGAGATGAAGGGAGAATTAAGGATTCAGGTTTGGAATTAGTAAATTTGAGTTTTATCAGGTATCCAAAGGAAAACGGTGAGTGTGCAGTAATGCACATGTGAGAGTCTCTGGGAGAAGGCCAGGCATGAGAAACAGAGCTATAAATTTGTCTTAAGAAAGTGGAAATATTTAAAATCATGAAACAGAACAAGATGATGTAAAGAATGACATCAGATAGAGACAAGTTCAGAGGACCTGAACACATTAGAGAAGCCAATGTCTGCATGTTAGGAAGATAAATCCAAACAAGAAAAGTTGATGAAGGGAAAAAAAAAAAAAAAAA
>SJYT01052403.1:60307-71001 GCA_006410635.1 Cephalophus harveyi | reverse complement strand
TTTTCCATTACACATCTGAGAAGAAAAATAAGATTCACTATGAGAGACATACCAATCAATGGCATGTCAAAACCATCACCAAAAACAATCACATCTGATGGTTGTAGTTTATCTTTCTTTTGTCAATTGTTTTACAATATACTTAATGACATCTTCTTTTAAAAAATGTTGTTAGGCCAATCTGGGCTGACAAAATGCAGGTTCATTCAATAGCCTTCTGTGTCCACACAAGACAAATCATGCATAAGACAGAACTCTCCAAGGAAATTTAGGGTGTTTAGAAACCAGAATTAGTCCAATCCATTTTGGCTTAGCTAGGAATTTATACAAAGCCTTTAAAGAGGTGACCAATCACTTAGAAGTTGCTCAACAAATACCTATGGAGATATGACTATATTTAAGGTGTGAAAGTGATAAAAATGTAAGTAATTCAAGATAAACCTTGTACAAGACAAAATTGTGATAAACACAGAGACTATAAAAGCACTAACAGTGGCCTAATTATAAAATGGTTTAGCAAGAAAGGTTTCATAAATTGGGTATCATGATTTTTTGTGTGTTTTAATAACAGAATCTATTGAAAGGCAAAACATATATAGTGCATGCTTAGTCACTCATTCATGTCCGACTCTTTGCGACCACATGGACTTCAGCCCACCAGGCTTCTCTGTCTTTGGGGATTCTCTAGGCAAGAATACTGGAGTGGCTTGCCATGCTCTCCTACAGAGGATCTTCCCAACCCAGGTATCAAACCTAGGCCTCCCACACTGTAGGAAGATTCTTTACTGACTGTGTCACCAGGGAAACCCAAAAATTCTGAAGTGGGTAGCTATCCCTTCTCCAGGGGACCTTCCTGACCCAGGAATTGTACTGGGGCCTCCTGAATTCCAGGTGGATTCTTGCCAGCTGTGCTACCAGGGAAGCCCTATAGGAATAGGTACAATTAAGCAAACATGCAGACTGGTTCCAAATAGGAAAAGGAGTCCGTCAAGGCTGTATATTGTCACCCTGCTTATTTAACTTATATGCAGAGTACATCATGAGAAATGCTGGACTGGAAGAAACACAAGCTGGAATCAAGATTGCCGGGAGAAATATCAATAACCTCAGATATGCAGATGACACCACCCTTATGGCAGAAAGTGAAGAGGAGCTAAAAAGCCTCTTGATGAAAGTGAAAGAGGAGAGAGAAAAAGTTGGCTTAAAGCTCAACATTCAGAAAACAAAAATCATGGCATCTCGTCCCATCACTTCATGGGAAATAGATGGGGAAACAGTGTCAGACTTTATTTTTTTGGGCTCCAAAATCACTGCTGATGGTGACTGCAGCCATGAAATCAGAAGACGCTTACTCCTTGGAAGAAAAGTTATGTCCAACCTAGATAGCATTTTCAAAAGCAGAGACATTACTTTGCCGACTAAGGTCCGTCTAGTCAAGGCTATGGTTTTTCCTGTGGTCATGTATAGATGTGAGAGTTGGACTGTGAAGAAGGCTGAGCATCGAAGAATTGATGCATTTGAACTGTGGTGTTGGAGAAGACTCTTGAGAGTCCCTTGGACTGCAAGGAGATCCAGCCAGACCATTCTGAAGGAGATTAGCCCTGGGATTTCTTTGGAAGGAATGATGCTAAAGCTGAAACTCCAGTACTTTGGCCACCTCATGCGAAGAGTTGACTCATTGGAAAAGACTCTGATGCTTGAAGGGACTGGGGGCAGGAGGAGAAAGGGACGACCGAGGATGAGATGGCTGGATGGCATCACTGACTCTATGGACATGAGTCTGAGTGAACTCTGAGAGATAGTAATGAACAGGGAGGCCTGGCGTGCTGCGATTCATGGGGTCTCAAAGAGTCGGACACAACTAAGCGACTGAACTGAACTGAACTGAAGCAAACATGTAAGCTTGTAAAGGAACATCTGATAGTGTGGGCTTCTAGAACACTGCCTAGACCTGATAAGAATAGATTTTGGCCTACAGCTTGGATTAGTGGATGCTAAATGTGCTTTTATTAGATAAAAGTTTTAAAAATTAGAACAATATAAATTATGCTTTGTAATACATGTTCTTTAAAACCCCAATAGATGTTCTACAGTTATAAATTATTTGATAAGTATAAAATATGGTTATAGACTGGGCTTCCCAGGTGGCTCAGTGGGTAAAAAATCTGCCTGCAATGCAGGAGATTCAGGTTCAGTCCCTGGGGGAAGATCACCTGGAGGAGAGCATGACAACCCACTCTACTTTTCTGGCCTGGAGAATCCCATGGACAGAGGGAGCCTGATGTGTTACAGTCCATGGGGTCTCAAAGAGTTGAACATGACTGAAGCAACAGAGCACATATGCATGCATGGTTTCAAACTGGATGTTTGTGCCTCTCCTCCCATCCCGATTCATACATTGATAACTAACTAATCCCCAATGCCATGGTGTCTGGAGGTATAGTTTATAATTACATTTAGATGAGGTCATGAAGATGTAGTCCTTACAAATGGGACTGAAAGTGAAAAGTGAAGTCGCTCAGTCGTGTCCGACTCTTTGCGACCCCATGGACTGTAGCCTGCCAGGCTCCTCTGTCCATGGGATTTTCCAGGCAAGAGTGCTGCAGTGGATTGGCATTTCCTTCTCCAGGGGATTGAACCCTGGGTCTCCCGCATTGTAGACAGACGCTTTACCATCTGAGCCACCAGGGAAGTCCCTTATAAAAGACACTCCAGAGAGCTCTTTTGTTTCTTTCTGCTATGTGAGGACACAGGGAAAAGACAGCATATTGAAACTCCAGAGGGCTCTCACCAGAACCTGACTATGCTGGCATACTGATCCCATGCTTTTAACTTCCAGGAGTACAAGCAATACACTTCTGCTGTTTATAGGCTTCTCAGTCTATGGTACTATTTCATAGCAGCCCAAGCAGATGAAGACAACAGTAATGATCTTTTTGAATACTAATATTAAAAATCAACATTACAAATGAAGGTGGATATATAGATTCTATATCTAATAAAATACATGTAAATACTTTTTGAAAGAAAATATATTCTTAACATATGTTCCAATGTTTCTCAATCAGGGTGATTTAGCTGAACAGGAACGTTTGAAAATATCTACAGACACTTTTGTTGTCAGAGCTGGGGGTTTATTGCTGTCTTGTGTATAGAGCCCAGGGACACTGCTGAAAATTCCACAGTGCAAAAGAACTATTCAACCCTAAATATCAATAGTATCAGGGTTGAGAAAAACCTGGTTTGTTCATTATAACTAAAGCACACAGTGTTTAAGATATCATTTTTAATAAAACAACTTCCATCTTCAGTTCAGTTCAGTCACTCAGTCGTGTCCAGCTCTTTGCTACCCCATGAATCGCAGCACGCCAGGCCTCCCTGTCCATCACCAACTCCCAGAGTTCACTCAAACTCACAACCATCGAGTCCTTGATGCCATCCAGCCATCTCATCCTTGGTCATCCCCTTCTCCTCCTGCCCCCAATCCCTCCCAGCATCAGAGTCTTTTCCAATGGGTCAACTGTTCACATGTGGCGGCCAAAGTACTGGAGTTTCAGCTTTATAATCATTCCTTCCAAAGAACATCCAAGGCTGATCTCCTTTAGAATGGACTGGTTGTGTATATGTACCACAGCTTTCTAGTCTTTTGGACTCTGTGGGAGGGGGAGAGGGTGGGATGATTTGGGAGAATGGCATTGAAACATGTATAATATCATATAAGAAACGAATTGTCAGTCTAGGTTCGATGCAGGATACAGGATGCTTAGGGCTGGTGCACTGGGATGACCCAGAGAGATGGTATGGGGAGGGAAGTGGGAGGGGGGTTCAGGATTGGGAACACATGTACACCTGTGGTGGATTCATGTTGATGTATGGCACAATCAATACAGTACTGTAAAGTAAGATAAAATTAAAAAAAAAAAAAAAGAAGAAGAAGATTGGACTGGTTGGATCTCCTTGCAGTCCAAGGGACTCTCAGGAGTCTTCTCCAACACCACAGTTCAAAAGCATCAATTCTTCAGCGCTCAGCCTTCTTCACAGTCCGACTCTCACATCCATACATGACCACTGGAAAAACCATAGCCTTGACTAGACAGACCTTAGTTGGCTAAGTAATGTCTCTGCTTTTCAATATGCTATCTAGGTTGGTCATAACTTTCCTTCCAAGGAGATGTGTATAAGAGACAGGATCAGGGTTGATTTCCTTTAGGATTGACTGGTTTTATTGAATAAGCACCTTAATCAGTCAATGATAAAAAAAAAAAAAAAAAGAAGAAGATTGGACTGGTTGGATCTCCTTGCAGTCCAAGGGACTCTCAGGAGTCTTCTCCAACACCACAGTTCAAAAGCATCAATTCTTCAGCGCTCAGCCTTCTTCACAGTCCAACTCTCACATCCATACATGACCACTGGAAAAACCATAGCCTTGACTAGACAGACCTTAGTTGGCTAAGTAATGTCTCTGCTTTTCAATATGCTATCTAGGTTGCATCTTAAAATTTTCAATATGCTATCTAGGTTCCATCTTAAAATTTTCTAACAGAAATTATAGTCATCAATATATATGTATGTAAATGCATTAGTGTATTTATTTTTTCATTTTATTTCTAAATATTATCATTGCATTTTGTATTATACATGTAAAATGTATAACTTATGTGTTATTTTTTACACAATAGACATACATTGATAAATGTAAACACATACAATAAGAGATATTAACAGTGATTGTAAACATAACACTGAAACACTGCAGTTAAATATTATTTTTGAAAATTTATTTTAAAAATAGAGCACAGAATCTAGAGTATAGGATGCCAGAATGCATGCATGCATGCTGCCACTTCAGTCATGTCCAACTTTTGTGTCCCTGTGGACTGTAGCCTGCAGGCTCCTCTATCCATGGGATTTTCCAGGCAAGAATGCTGGAGTAGATTGCCATGCCCTCTTCCAGGGAGATGTGTATAAGAGACAGGAATAACACGATTCTCGCAGATTCTAAAACTGACATTTTCAAGACAAAACTCTTAGGCGGTGTGATTAACTATATGAAATCATGTTTGATCTTTGATGACAAAGTGATGAATAGAATGAAAATCTTTCAATTTTATTCATTCCTGAAATTTCATCAGATGATGTTCATAAATCTTTGTGGATTGTGAATAGAAAATGATAAAAGTAAAACAACTTTTTATTATAAAGTTTTAATGAATTTCATAATTTTATTATGAGAGATGTTGAATATAAAACTGACACAAAATTGATTATAAAAATGGTCAGCTAGATACTTATTTGTAGTACATACAAATATGTATGTTCAAAATATGTACTACATACATACAAAGTATCTAGCTATTTTTATAATATCTCTAATGTATTCAGGCATTTCTATCTTTGTACCGATGACATTAAAAAGAAAAAAAAAAGATGGCATGATTCCCACCAAGTAAGTTTAAATATCTCTGTTAGTTCCAGCTTGAGCAATTGGCATTAGTTTATGTAGAATATGATGAACTTTTAAATTTTGACCTTATATATAAGTAAATACATTTATTTATCAGAGACAACCATATCTTATTTTGGTCAAACATTGTGTATTCATTATCAAGTATAAGCTTAAGTGGAAATGGAAATTCAGGAAAAAAAACACAATAAACTTAGAAAAATTTATTATTATATATACATGAACTTATTTGCAATGTGATGCTCTCTGTCCCTGTCTCTCCTCTCTCTCTCTCTCTCTCTCTATATATATATATATATTTATATATATGCAATATATGCATGTATATAACTTAAGTTTACTATTTAATATTCTGTCCTCATAGGGGTTTCTCAGGTGATGCTAGTGTTAAAAATCCCAATTGCCAGTGCAGGAGAAGTAAGAGACATTGTGTCAATCTCTGGTTCAGGAAGATGCCCTGGAAGAGGGCATGGCAATCTACTCCAGCATTCTTGCCTGGAAAATCCCATGGATAGAGGAGCCTGCAGGCTACAGTCCACAGGGACACAAAAGTTGGACATGACTGAAGTGGCAGCATGCATGCATGCATTCTGGCATCCTATACTCTAGATTCTGTGCTCTATTTTTAAAATAAATTTTCAAAAATAATATTTAACTGCAGTGTTTCAGTGTTATGTTTACAATCACTGTTAATATCTCTTATTGTATGTGTTTACATTTATCAATGTATGTCTATTGTGTAAAAAATAACACATAAGTTATACATTTTACATGTATAATACAAAATGCAATGATAATATTTAGAAATAAAATGAAAAAATAAATACACTAATGCATTTACATACATATATATTGATGACTATAATTTCTGTTAGAAAATTTTAAGATGGAACCTAGATAGCATATTGAAAATTTTAAGATGCAACCTAGATAGCATATTGAAAAGCAGAGACATTACTTAGCCAACTAAGGTCTGTCTAGTCAAGGCTATGGTTTTTCCAGTGGTCATGTATGGATGTGAGAGTTCTATTTAAGACAATAAAATTAAAATCTGTTTTAAATATCTTAGTACCAAAAATCTGCCAGTTAAACTACAAGTATTTTCTGACTTTTATATTTTTTAAAAATCCCCTTTTTGTTTTTATTGAAATATAGTTAACATATATTATATATGTGACAGGTATATAGCATACTAATTGGACATTTGTATACAACTGCATAGGGAATCTATATCAAAGGGATGTAATATACTACATAGGAAATATACTGCTGCTTTTAAGTTACTTCAGTCGTGTCCGACTCTGTGAGACCCCGTAGACGGCAGCCCACCAGGATCCCCCATCCCTGGGATTCTCCAGGCAAGAACACTGGAGTGAGTTGCCATTTCCTTCTCCAATGCATGAAAGTGAAAAGTGAAAGGGAAGTCGCTCAGTCGTGTCGACTCCTAGGAACCTCATGGACTGCAGCCTATCAGGCTCCTCCGTCCAGGGGATTCTCCAGGCAATAGTACTGGAGAGAGTTGCCATTGCCTTCTCCAGGAAATATGTATGTCCCCTTATTTATTTTATAGCCAGAAGTCTGTACCTTTTAATTTTCCTCACCTACTTCACCCAATTCCCCACCCCCAATTTCTGTACCTTTAAAGCCAACTTTTCAAATATATTATTAAATTTCTTTGATATTTCTAGTGAAGATTAAAAAGTACAAAATCCAAATATGAGTGCTTATGTGATTTAATTGTTTTGTATCTTTTATTTAATCTGGACAGATAAATAGATTTACCTGCAGGTGAAAACATTCATTCTGTAATTTTTCTAAAAATCCGATCAGAACTTCAGCCTTTTACACCTAACATTGCACCATACTTTTTGTAAGCACTTGCAATAGGATTTTTCAGTAAAACCACTGTTCTTGAACATTGTAAATAATTTTTTAATGTGTTATTTCAGATGTTCTTTCTAGGACCTCAAGGGAGAGAAAACCCAATACATCATCTAAGCTTTGAAGTTTACATTTTAAGTAATCCAAAACAACATTTTTCCTTGAAAGAGTTGGAGACCTGTCAATTATCTTTACTTTGCAACTTCCAAACTCATCAAGTAGATATATGTTTTGCCACAAAGCAGATAATAAATCTATGACTATATTAATACTTTTCATATAATTCTTTCATGGAAGTTTTATTAAATTCTTAATATTTTCCAAATGCTTGATTGCTTTTTAACTAATACACAGTGTTAAAAATCTTGATGGAACTTTTGAAGTGTTTTTTATCTTATATAAACATTCTTTGAATAAATATTTTTTAAATTACTTCACTATAAATATTTATTACTGATTCAGAATGTTATTGTTAATTGACTTTAAATGATCATGGCAAATTGTCTTTATGTCTATCCTATAATTTAGTGTGTGTGCATGCTAAGTCACTTCAGTTGTGTCCAGCTCTTTGCAACGCTATGGAGTGTAAACCACCAGGCTCCTCTAGCCATGGGATTCTCCAGGCAAGAATACTAGAGTGGGTTGCTATGCCCTCCTCCAGGGTATTTTCCCCATCCAGGGATCAAAGCTGGGCCTTTTATGTCTCTTGCATTGACAAGTGTGTTCTTGACCACTGGTGCTGCCTGCAAAGCCCCTATAGTTTAGCAGACCATGATTATTTTTCTTATAAATTTCATAGTTTGAATTTTCTAATTCTACCTATATCTTTAAAGTACAGTTTTATCAAATTTATTTATGGCAGTAGTAAGACACAGTTATGCATTGAAATCATTTTAGTTTTTACTACACAAATATAAACGCAATTGTACCTTTTCTGATTACTGCATTATATAGAAAGTCATTCTTGGCTGGCCTAATTTTTCTGCATACGCTTTGAAGATATTCTGGGCTAAACTCATCACTAGTATTACGGCTTTTTTGTTCTTCCACTGATTCATATAATGGATGTTTATGATGTTTAAAGGGAACTTTAAGAAATTATAATTTGATGTTTGTTTTTTGGGTACCCCTTAGACTGCTGTAAGGATTAAATGACTTAATTCTTATAAAACACTTAGAAAAAACAAGGCTATGCTTTGTTCATATAAGTTTTGATCTCATTAATATCATCATCATCAAGGAAACAGCACTGAATAATTACTGTTGAGGTAAAAATTATTTGAATTAAGCATTTCCTAAAATCACTAGCTATTGTGTAATTCAAAGGAATGATAAACTAATGATAAACTAAGTTCTCTTAAATTGAAACTTATGTAGAGAAAGAGCAACAGAGCTATCCTGCCTATAATGACATGACTGAAAGGTAGACCAAAAATGCAATTAACCAGATGATAGCCCTTGACCATCAGCACCAAATGAATTTCAGTCCAAGAAATATATTCATCCTATATTCTGTCCTTACAGAAAAATGTGTTATTTCAGATGTTCTTTCTAGGACCTCAAGGGAGAGAAAACCCAATACATCATCTAAGCTTTGAAGTTTACATTTTAAGTAATCCAAAACAACATTTTTCCTTGAAAGAGTTGGAGACCTGTCAATTATCTTTACTTTGCAACTTCCAAACTCATCAAGTAGATATATGTTTTGCCACAAAGCAGATAATAAATCTATGACTATATTAATACTTTTCATATAATTCTTTCATGGAAGTTTTATTAAATTCTTAATATTTTCCAAATGCTTGATTGCTTTTTAACTAATACACAGTGTTAAAAATCTTGATGGAACTTTTGAAGTGTTTTTTATCTTATATAAACATTCTTTGAATAAATATTTTTTAAATTACTTCACTATAAATATTTATTACTGATTCAGAATGTTATTGTTAATTGACTTTAAATGATCATGGCAAATTGTCTTTATGTCTATCCTATAATTTAGTGTGTGTGCATGTTAAGTCACTTCAGTTGTGTCCAGCTCTTTGCAACGCTATGGAGTGTAAACCACCAGGCTCCTCTAGCCATGGGATTCTCCAGGCAAGAATACTAGAGTGGGTTGCTATGCCCTCCTCCAGGGTATTTTCCCCATCCAGGGATCAAAGCTGGGCCTTTTATGTCTCTTGCATTGACAAGTGTGTTCTTGACCACTGGTGCTGCCTGCAAAGCCCCTATAGTTTAGCAGACCATGATTATTTTTCTTATAAATTTCATAGTTTGAATTTTCTAATTCTACCTATATCTTTAAAGTACAGTTTTATCAAATTTATTTATGGCAGTAGTAAGACACAGTTATGCATTGAAATCATTTTAGTTTTTACTACACAAATATAAATGCAATTGTACCTTTTCTGATTACTGCATTATATAGAAAGTCATTCTTGGCTGGCCTAATTTTTCTGCATACGCTTTGAAGATATTCTGGGCTAAACTCATCACTAGTATTACGGCTTTTTTGTTCTTCCACTGATTCATATAATGGATGTTTATGATGTTTAAAGGGAACTTTAAGAAATTATAATTTGATGTTTGTTTTTTGGGTACCCCTTAGACTGCTGTAAGGATTAAATGACTTAATTCTTATAAAACACTTAGAAAAAACAAGGCTATGCTTTGTTCATATAAGTTTTGATCTCATTAATATCATCATCATCAAGGAAACAGCACTGAATAATTACTGTTGAGGTAAAAATTATTTGAATTAAGCATTTCCTAAAATCACTAGCTATTGTGTAATTCAAAGGAATGATAAACTAATGATAAACTAAGTTCTCTTAAATTGAAACTTATGTAGAGAAAGAGCAACAGAGCTATCCTGCCTATAATGACATGACTGAAAGGTAGACCAAAAATGCAATTAACCAGATGATAGCCCTTGACCATCAGCACCAAATGAATTTCAGTCCAAGAAATATATTCATCCTATATTCTGTCCTTACAGAAAAAATTAGGAGGCCTATGCACTGACAAACATTTGGTGATAAACATAATTTTATTCTTCACCTGGCTTTTAAATCATTAATTATTATTTTAACTTTTACTGTAACATTATTGTTAATTTCCCTAATTTCCTTTATTTTATATATGCAAATATTTTCTAGAACAATGAAAATCTTGGATAAAATAAAATGAATATATTTTCCTTACTTTCAGAGATATTTAAAGTTCTTTTAAAATTATGTTCTACACATAGAACAAACTAACTATTGTGATAAAGTTTGATATTTCTTTGTCAATTTTGTTTTCAGGATATATTACACTAGGAATTCAAAGTCAGAGTACTACTGAGCAT
>SJYT01052403.1:42885-53172 GCA_006410635.1 Cephalophus harveyi | reverse complement strand
GAAAAAGTTGGCTTAAAGCTCAACATTCAGAAAACGAAGATCATGGCATCTGGTCCCATCACTTCATGGGAAATAGATGGGGAAACAGTGGAAACAGTGCCAGACTTTATTTTTTGGGGCTCCAAAATCACTGCTGATGGTGACTGCAGCCATGAAATTAGAGGACGCTTACTCCTTGGAAGAAAAGTTATGTCCAACCTAGATAGCATTTTCAAAAGCAGAGACGTTACTTTGCCGACTAAGGTCCGTCTAGTCAAGGCTATGGTTTCTCCTGTGGTCATGTATGGATGTAAGAGTTGGACTGTGAAGAAGGTTGAGCACCGAAGAATTGATGTTTTTGAACTGTGGTGTTGGAGAAGACTCTTGAGAGTCCCTTGGACTGCAAGGAGATCCAACCAGCCCATTCTGAAGGGGATCATCCCTGGCGTTTCTTTGGAAGGAATGATGCGAAAGCTGAAACTCCAGTACTTTGGCCACCACATGCGAACAGTTGATTCATTGGAAAAGACTGTGATGCTGGGAGGGAATGGGGGCAGGAGGAGAAAGGGACGACCGAGGATGAGATGGCTGGATGGCATCACTGACTTGATGGACGTGAGTCTGAGTGAACTCCAGGAGTTGGTGATGGACAGGGAGGCCTGACGTGCTGCGATTCATGGGGTCACAAAGAGTTGGACACAACTCAGCGACTGAATTGAACTGAACTGAACCCTAAAAGGAAAGTCCAGTTCAACTGAATAAAGAATAGCTCATTCCCCAAAGGGCTTCCCTGGTGGCTCAGATGGTAAAGAGTCTGCCTGAAATGCAGGAAACTCTGGTTCCATCCTTTGGTTGGGAAGATCCCCTGGAAAAGGACATGGCAACCCACTCTAGTATTCTTGCCTAGAGAATCCATAGGCAGACATAGAGTCGCAAAGAGTTGGACACGACTGAGAAACTAACACTTTCACTTCACTTTCATTCCCCAAAATTTAAGATGAATTTGGCCATATTCTCATTTATTTATCAAAAATAGTCCTTTGCTTTGATTGTGCTTTGAAAAGGACTATTTTAGATAAATAAAAGAGAACATGGTCAAGTCAATTAATACTATGTATAAAATAGAAAATGAGAACACACTTTACATCATAGGAAACCCTACTTAATGCACTGTGGTGACCTGAATGGGAAGGAAGTACAAAAAGACTTGTAATACCTAAAGCTGATTTGTTTTAGTGTACAGTAGAAACTAACACCATTCTAAAGCAAGTCTACTCCAACAAAAATTAATTTAAGAAAATAGTCCTTTCATTCATGGGCTCTGACTGTATACACTTCACAGTTAGGACACAGAGAATAAACCGTTTTATCCTGTGCTTTAGTCACCTATGTACCTCTAACATATAATGGTAATAAATTTCTGTCAGTATGGCAGTAGGGAATGCCCTCACTCTCTTGTAACTCACACACACATGGAGAGAGAGATGCTTGATCAGATAAAACAAAATAAAAAAACATATGCATTTCTGTATTAATAAATTCCTGGCTTTAGGATTCTTGAGTTAGCCACAAACAAGAAACATATGGCATACCCAAATTAAGAGACTTTGAAGAGGTATTACTAAAATGATTGATTTTGTAGATTTGGATAAATGGTGGCGAACTCACACGAGATCTTGCAGTATCCTGGACTGGTCAGTTGGGCTGTTAGTAACTCTATATCTGAAGACTGGAGACCCTGGACTCAGAAAAGGATAAGGTTTTGTGAAAGGACTACTTGACAGGCTGTGGGATATTTTACTACACTTTCAGCCAGCTAGAAAAAGGTAGCTTTGTAGAGGAGCATCCAGGGTTACAATCGATCACACTGACCTCACCCTTCTCTTCCCATTTAGATGTTGACGGTGCTTCTAATTGACCAAACACAAAAACAGGGCAGGAGGCAAGGAAGAGCCTTGATGCCATCAAAACAGGTCAGCTTCCTTGATATGGTGAGCAAGTGAAGAGTGGAGAGTCTAGCTAGAGGCATGCGTATAACATCAAAATGTTCAGTAGAAATGAGACAAGCTTTTTTAAGATAAAAATTTGGAAGGAAGTAGCCCTATTCTTTAAAGAAGTTTTTTTTTTTTTTTTTTTCTTTGACCCAAGTGAGAATCAACAAAGCTTACTTCCCTGTTTTCCAAAGCTCTGCCTTGGAAAAGTTAATTTGCAAGTAAATCAGTGAATGGCTGAAAATAAATAAATGGATGAATAAATAAAGTTTTGACACATTTGAATGCTGGGTCTCAATTTACATATGTGCAACAAACACACTGGCAGGTATCCCTAGATTATTAAAGCCATAGGAAAACTCCATGGAGGGACTTACATAAATCAGATAGCGCAAACGTTTCTGCTGAAATGAGCCCACAACAAAAAAGATCGCTATTATTCATTATTCCTCAAAATCTAATATGTTCTGGGAAGTTTATTGTTGTTGCTGTTTTATTAATTAGTGACAGTGTATTAGCTTCTGGACTCATAGTTTTTCTCTTTGTGACTTTGTTAGGTGCTAAGATCTAGTTAAAGAAAATATTTTTAAATAAATCTAAAAGTCTCAACCATCAGTAACCAAAAGTAGAGGAAATATTAGCTTTAATTAAAGAGACAAGGATTAAAATGAAATAAACTGTAGGTTTCAATAATACTACACATGCAACTTCCAAATAGCAACCAAAACCTTGTCCCTATGCTTTCAAATTACACAAATGTTTGTATGTATCATTTTTCTAGATGTTTTAATATTATACCAAAATTGCATTATTAAATAACCACACATTACTTTATATCTGATCTTTAGTGAGATGAGAAACTGGTCTTTTTTTGCTTTGGAATTCTGAACATATTTCAAATTTATTAAATATTAAATAAAAGGATATCCTTGTTTCCTTACATACACCAGCAGATTTTTTTTTTTTTCAACATACTACTGAGGGCCTATATCAAAATATCTAACTTTGGATAAATGGATCATTAATCATTATGCACAGTTGCATTATTCATGGCATTACATTGTGAATATTTTCCTCTAGTTCCACATGATTGTGAAAAATCAATAGATGGCAGTGAAATTAACTGTTAAAAAAAGCTTTGATTCTGTCGAAAATGATCTACTCAGCAATCAAGTTAAAAATCATTTAGGCTCTGATACAACTTTGCGGATTTCCAAATGATAGAAAGATTATGCTAAAGAGGAGCTCAATGTCAATCTAAAATAGAAACAGTAATTACAATAGCATTTTGTCATTTTTATCAATAACTTGATAATGGGATTTTTTTTTTTTTTCAATAAGGACACAGCTATCACTAGTTTGGGAGGGTTCTACAGCATTTCAAATTTCTGCAGCTGAAATAATTGTGACTGAGTCTCAAAGCTAGGCTGTTAAGAGGTAGTGGACCTGTGCTCATCCTCATTCCAGTTCAGATCCCAGACAAAATACTGCAGTGCAGCAAGGAATCACATTAACTTGGTGACTTTGATCATCTGGAGACACATGGGACATTAAAGGCAAGGTCTAGTTAAGTGTAAGATGGCTTGGACAATTTAGAATTTGCACTGCAGGAGACCTGAGTTCCATCCCTGGATTGAGAAGATCCCTTGGAGAAAAGAATGACTATCCACTCTACTGTTTTTGCCTGGAGAACTCCATGGACAGACAAGCCTGGTGACTACAGTCCATGGTGTTGTAAAGAGACAGACATGACTGAAGACTAACATACACCCACATGCTATCTTATTATAACTGCTTCTCAGTAATCTTTTAACTTGGTCATTATTGTGGTTGATATATATCATGAGTATAGGGGAGAAGAGACAAACAGAACATCATCAGTAGAGTATGTACAGGAAAAAGGCATCCTCAGTTGTAAGCAATATTGTTTGGAAAGAGAGATGAAGAAGTGAATCCAATTTCTACCAAGAAATGGATAAAGATGTGGCACATATATGCAATAGAATATTACTCATCCATAAAAATAGAACAAAATAAAGCTATTTGGAGCAACATGGATAGACCTAGAGATTGTCATACTGAGTGAAGTCAGTCAGACAAAGACAAATATTATATGATATTGCTTATATGTAGGATTTAAAAAAATGGTGCAAAGGAAATTATTTAACAGAAACAGAGTCACAGACATGGAAAACAAACTTACAGTTATCAAGGAGGAAAGGAGAGGGAAGGAGGATAAATTGAGAGATCGGGGTTGACATATACCCACTACTATATATAAAATCAATAGCCAAACAGAACCTACTGTATAGCACTGGGAACTGTATTCAACACTATGTAATGACCTATATGGGAATAGAATCTAAAAAGTGTGGCTATATGTATAAGTGACTCACTTTGCTATTCATCAGAAGCTAATATAATATTGTAAATCAACTATACTCCAACAAAATTTAATTTTAAAAAGAAAATAAATGAATCAGATTGAGTATGAGTAAGTGTTGCCATGTCCTATGTAATAAAGATAGAATATGATCAGCCGTGTAGCTGGGGACATAATGTCCTTATCTGCACAAAGCACTGAAGGAATGGTTGCTAAATATGAAAGAAATTGGGGAAATGAAAACACTGGAGAGGAAGTTAATTGTATTTTGACTTGATGGGTAGAATCCAGACAGTCTAACTGTTGCCAGTGAATTTAAGGTTCTTTCTTCATCAAGAAAGAATTCAGAGACAATGTAGAGAGGAGGGAACCTGGGTCTCCCACACTGCAGGCAGATTCTTTACCATTGGAACCACCTGGGAAGTCCAGGAAAGTAAAGCGAAATTTTATTTAAGCAAGGATACACTCTTAGAAGGTTTTCCAGGTGGCACAGTGATAAAGAATCTGCCTGCCAATGCCAGAGACACTGGAGACATGGATTCAATCCCTGGGTCAGGAAGATTCCCTAGAGGAGGAACTGGAAACCCACTTTGATATTCTTGCCTGGAGAATCTCATGGACAGATGAGTCTGGCAGGCTACAGTCCATGGGGTTTCAAAGAGTTGGACAGGACTGAAATGACTGAGCATGCATGTACACTCTCTGGAGAGTGGGCAGACAGGTAAGGAGCTGCTGCCCAGGCAAGCGGGTTATGAGGAGAGTACAAATGAAGGGGTGGAATATTCACTTGAGAAGGAAGACGTTGGGGGTCATCTTCCTAGCTCCATTTTCCTGAGGGGAAGAGGGATTTTGTCCCTATTAAGCTTAGATCAGAAGTGTCATGGCATCAGCACATGATAAGTGCTTCTAATCTGCAAGGCTAATCTTATTATAATGAGAGCTTAGTGAGAGACAAAGGAGAGTCCCACCTTTCACCACCTTTCTTGGTCTGGCTCTGTTGCTGTTGCTGTTGTTCAGTTGTTCAGTCTTGTCTCTTTGTGACCCTTTGAGACCAACCTGCATCTTGACACTAGTTATGTTCCAGCAGGTAGGTAACTATAGGAGAGTCCCACCTTTCACCACCTTTCTTGGTCTGGCTCTGTTGCTGTTGCTGTTGTTCAGTTGTTCAGTCTTGTCTCTTTGTGACCCTTTGAGACCAACCTGCATCTTGACACTAGTTATGTTCCAGCAGGTAGGTAACTAGGTATGAGCAGAGAAGTAGGGGTAGGGGCCAAGTGGCAGGAAATCACACATCTTATAAAGAGTTGGGTCCCATAAGCAGACCAAAGAAAGCAGGGACCTTCAGACTGACAGGAGAACACACACCTTGGGTGATAAGGGTTCAAGTAGCATAGGCTTCCCTGGGGGCTCAGACAGTGAAGAATCTGCCTGCAATGTGGGAAACCCGGATTCGATTCCTGGGATTGGAAGAACCCCTGGAGAAGGGAACAAAGTCTGCTCCAGTATTTTTGCCTGGAGAATTCCATAGTCAGAGGAGCTTGACAGGCTATACAGTCCATGGGGGTCTTCAAGAGTCAGACACTAGACTGGTGATTCATGCTCTAAAAACCCTGAATTCCCAGAAAGGTTTTGGCAAAGCATTTTTAAAAGCCAGTTGAGAGAGTGGGGAAGCAGCGTATATGATCAGTTCTGTACAATTCTCTGATGGGATGAAGATGAAGCAGCTGGATGGAGTCACAGGGGTTAACATTATCAGTTCTCAGGCTCCAGAAGGCCTGCGTCTATGTGCTCATCAGGCAGTAAACATCTCCATTTGAAGAGAAGTTTTTTATATCTGCAAAATAACTGAGGAAATGTGCATCAAATTCCATTATCTAGGTACCTCAGAGAGGCCCTAAAGCAGCGGATATGGGGTGGGTCTGTGCCCAGGAAGGCCCAGTGGGGTTGTGCTCACTTATAGAACTTCATATAGGCTGACCATTATTTATGTTTCCATTATATATTTGCATTATTTATGTTTCCCTGAATAGTTATAATACTTCCCAAGCACAGAGTAGGACTTTTTTCCCATACTTTATGTCTGTATGTTGACCATGTGCCTTACTTTGACTGAGGGAATATGAGTGAAAATAAAGTGTGCCATTTTTTTTTTTTTTAGAGCTCTAACAGCGAGTACGAGATTGGCCACATCCTCTTCCCATTCCCACTGGTGGGGAAAAGTGAAAGCTTATGGAGACGCTGCAGCTACATGGGTCCCTGGCTGACCACAATGAGCAGCATCCCCTGCTGCCCATGTTAGAGCGGCTGTCCAAGTTGACAGAGTCCCTCGTTTGAGGTTTGGAGGTCACATCTTAATGTAGCACATCTCAATGGGCTACCGGGTCCACAAAATGTAGCCCATCTCCATTGGCCTAGGGTCCCACCTTTTAATTGAAAGCTTGTGGAGACGCTGCAGCTACATGGGTCCCTGGCTGACCACAATGAGCAGCATCCCCTGCTGCCCATGTTAGAGCGGCTGTCCAAGTTGACAGAGTCCCTCGTTTGAGGTTTGGAGGTCACATCTTAATGTAGCACATCTCAATGGGCTACCGGGTCCACAAAATGTAGCCCATCTCCATTGGCCTAGGGTCCCACCTTTTAATGGGCTTCCCAGGTGGGTCAGTGGGAAAGGATCTGCCTACCGATGCAGGGACACAGGTTCCATCCCTGGGTCAGGAAGATCCCCTGGAGGAGGAATTGGCAACCCACTCCAGTTTTCTTACCTGGGATATCTCATGGACAGAGGAGTCTGGCAGGCTACAGTCCGTGGGGCCACAAAGAGTCAGACCCAACTTAGCGATTGAGCACACACACACCCTCCTCTTATGCAAGAATTTCTAGAAAGTGTGCACCACTAAAAAGAGACAGTAAATAAAAAATAAACATCTGTGACCACCGAAACAGGAGATCCAGCTGAAGAGCATGGTAGTGAATACCAGGTCAAGAGACCAAGTCATGTTAAAAGAGTGACATCTACGGTGAGGGAATTTCTTCAAAACAAAACAACACTGACAAATCTTTTTAAATGTTTAAATATATGGACAGTAATTTATATGTGGCTGACAATTATCTCAAAGTATTTAGTGAAAGTGTTAGTTTCTCAGTTGTGTCTGACTCTTTGTGACCCCACACACTGTAGCTCACCAGGCTCCTCCCTCCATGGGATTCTCTAGGCAAGAATACTGTAATCAGTTGCCATTCCCTCCTCCAGTGGATCTTCCCAAGCCAGGGACCGAACCTGGATCTCTTGCATTGCAAGCAGATTCTTTGCCATACCTTAGCAACAGTTATATACAAAAGAAAAAAAAATAAAGCAAAGTTATTGTTAATTAAAGGCAAAACAAAGTTATACCAAAAAGAAAACAATGATTCTAGACCACCTGGGCCAACATAGACTGTGGTATTCAGGATGAAAGTATTGCAAAGTGGTAAAAGGACAATATAAAACAATGGAGCCAAATTTTATGTGAATAAAGAAAACAGATGAGAATGCTTTTGTAAATGAGAGAAATCCTTTAGCAGATAGACGAAAAACCAAAAGACATATACTGTCTAAAACTGGTAATGTAAGAATAAATCATTAACATATAGCCTAAAATAGAGGGATTAGAATAAAAAAGTGAAATCACTATTTCCAGGGAACAGGTCGGGTTTGGGCATGGGCATGTGAATTACAATAAAGAACTGATATTTTCCACATCCAGCTTCCCAGGTGGCTCAGTGTTAAAGGATCTGCCTACCAATGCAGGAGACATGAGTTCTATTTCTGGGTCAGGAAGATGCCCTGGAGGAGGGCATGGCAACTGACTCCAGTATTCTTGCCTGGGAAATCCCAGGGAAAGAAAAACTTTGTGGGCTACAGTCCATAGGGTCACAAAGAATTGAACTCAACTGAAGCAATGTAGCACACGCAAGCACATTTTCCAAATAATACTTTTAGTATTATATGGCTTTTTAAAGTTCAATGTACATATTATGCTAAAACTCTTAGTTTGACATTTAAATTGTTAGTGACATTTCTGCAATTTGTACAGGCTGTAAACTTGTTGGCTGCAGAATTTTGGCATAACCAAAAGCACATCTGGAAGTTGCATTTCTCAATAAGCTAAAAATAGGACACAGGGCTAACCTAAGTGTGTAGCAATTCTCTAAGAAGGATGGATTAAAGTGTTCCTAAGACCACTGAAGTGTCTACAATTTAAACAACCTGAGACATCTCTTAATCTCCTGCTGTCCTAGAACTCTTGAGATTTCCCAGATCCTGTGTGTCACCTGGGTGGAGAATTATCCACTCACAATTTCTTGGAAGAACATTATCAAAAGTCATTTATAGATATTTAAATTTTTGTAAAATGTCAGTGCAAAGACTTTCTAAATACCTGCCGCATGTCATCATAGTTGACCATAAACAATCAAAATTACATCTTAAACTCATTTCCCCCCTAGGACTATGTTTCTCTTGCCAGTTGAATTGTTTGCCATGCCAGTTGTAGGGATGTCAATATTTGAAAGGTAAATATATGTTTTATAAATGAACCTCTTGGAACTACTTCTAAAGGCTAATCAGGATTTATTCAGTTCCATAAATAAATTTCTATTATTTCCACATCAAGATTTCAGAAATCGTTTACAGACCTTAATGCATGCAATGTTTTTATGGGTGTTGAAAATGTTGTACAAATGTACAAATGACAAGACCCATAACCACTGTTTCAAGCATCATTCAAGTGAATGACAAGAATGGAGAGGAGGCAGTAACTACTCCAGATCAGGACAACAGTGGATCTTCCCTTTGAAACTATTACAGAGGTCAAGTATGAGTAACTGTGTTTGAAGCAGAGGGACTACAAAGGCATAGAGCAGTAGAAAGGGTTGCCCTTGGAATAATATTCACTTAACTGGGAGGGGTTCACTAAGGGCAGAGTAAATAACATATGAAGTGAAGAGTCCCAGGGTAAAAATTACACAAGCAACCGATGTGTTTTGAACACCTGCTGCCCAGTGTAATTTGTATATGACAACTCATTGAATTGAGACCAGACCATAATGCATTAGTGGAAATGGAAATCCACAAGAATTTTGAGAAAAGAAGTGATGCAATAAGATTTATTTTAGGAAGAATATGTGCTGGAACAATGATGAGAAAAGAGCAACCATGTGGAATAGGGCTTTCCTGTTGGCTCGGTGGTAAAGAATTTGCTTGCCAATGCAGGAGACACAGGAGATGCAAGTTTGATCCCTGGGTCAGGAAGACCTTCTGGATTAAGAAATGGCCACCCACTCCAGTATTCCTGCCTGAAAATGCTCATGGACAGAGGAACTTGACAGGCTGCAGTCCAGGGGGTCTCAAAGAGTTGGACATGACTCAACACACAGACATGCATGTGGAGTAACAGGTGTCTCAAAGGAAAACAATTGCAAATCACTGCAAACATAGTTAATAATGAGATGGCTCAGAGGATAAAGAATCTGCCTGCAATGCAAGAGACCTGGGTTCGATCCCTGAGTTGGAAAGATCCCCTGGAGAAGGGAAAGGCTACCTACTCCAGTATTCCAGCTTGGAGAAACCCATGAACTGTAGTCCATGGGGTCACAAAGAATCGGACATGACTGAGCATCTTTCACTTTCATAGCACAATCAGTGAAGGTAAGAATGACTATCAAAATTATAGAGAGAAAAAGAGAAGTAGCTGGAAACTAAAATGCTCTATGGTAAAAATCAAAGATGCATTTTTTTGGTAATTAAGTTAAATCTCCAAACAGTAAAATGTTTATCAAATATTTATGAAAATCACAGTTTTAATTTTGACTTTGAGAATAATTCTAGAGGCTGCATATATTGCTTATCACTGAGAGATTAGTATTTTGATATTTTAATCTTTAAGCATTCTTATT
>SJYT01052403.1:20951-39412 GCA_006410635.1 Cephalophus harveyi | reverse complement strand
ATTTTGTGAAATTTAATTTTGTTAAAAATGCTAAAATAACCAACAAAGAAAATAAGCACAGGAATTGACTAGTGGATAAAATAAAAATACTTTGAAAGATAAAAGTTCTAAAAATGAAGAGTCCTTTCCATGAGAGGAAACATTCCTAAAAGGAAAATATATTGCCCTAAAGTAAAATTTCCAGGAAAAAAATGCAATTAAATCTAGAGGAAAATAAAGCTTTGTGGCTATCCAGCAATAGTGATTATCAGAAAATATCACTGAAATATAAAGAATGATATATCAAAACTATAATAATAATTCCAAAAATATGTAAAAATGAAGTGATTTCATGTCTGAGAGGAAATATGAATTAATTTCTGGATCCATGAAAGCCAAACACCCTATTTCTCTATACCAGTATTGACCGCCTATCTTGGTACAATCCCAAGTGTCAATGTCTCAGAATCGGCAAAATCCCAAAGAAAAAGAAGCTTCAAATCATTCAAGCTCTCTGTGGTTCTCCCCACTCCAGCATCATAGTCTCTTGGTCTTTTGTGGTTAATTCTGTGAAATATATGATTGGATGATACTTTTATATAAACATTTATTGACAGACAAAATCATAAAGAAAAACAAAATACAAATCACAAGTATACTGCTGCAAGAATTTTTTTGGCAAAATCATAATAACCATGCAATCATCACTGAAATGAGTAACAATGGCAACAGTAAATCATTTTTGTATCTCCTTTCTCCTTTTGTCCTTCTTTAGCTCTTTTCAGGAAACTAAAATTTCTTCAAATAAAGAGAAATATAATATCTATTGGTATCTATAATAGGAGCCAGAGTCTTCCCTGTTGGATCAGAGGGTAAAGAATCTGCCATGCAATGTGGGAGACATGGGTTCGATCTCTGGGTCAAAAAGATCCCCTGGAGAAGGGAATGGCAACCCGCTCCAGTATTCTGGCCTGGAGAATGCTATGGACATAGGCTACAGTCCTTGGAGTCACAAAAAGTCAGACATGACTGAGCAACTAACACATAAAGGAGCTGGTTTGATGACCAGTCACCAGACACAATTTTGTGCCACCTATCAGAGTGACTACTGGTTTGATGCTATAATTGTAACACAAACCCACTGTTCTATATTGTGTGTGCATGTGTGAACTACCGCTCAGCTGTGTCTGATTCTTTGCAGTCACTCTGGAGTGTAGCCTGAAAGCCTCCTCTGTCCCTGGAATTTTCCAATTTAGAATACTGGAGTGGGTTATCATTCCCTTCTCCAGAAAATCTTTTCCATGTAGGGATCAGACCCATATCTTCTGAATCTCTTATGTTGATAGGTAGATTCTTTACCACTTGGGATTCAATAACTATATATGTATACAGAATAACATGTCACACTTTGAACTCCTGATTGCATAAGCATATTTTCAGTTCAGTTCAGTTCCTCAGTTGTGTCCGACTCTTTGTGACCCCATGAATCGCAGCACGCCAGGCCTCCCTGTCCATCACCAACTCCCAGAATTCACTCAAACTCACGTTCATCGAGTCCGTGATGCCATCCAGCCATCTCATCCTCGGTCGTCCCCTTCTCCTCCTGCCCCCAATCCCTCCCAGCATCAGGGTCTTTTCCAATCAGTCAACTCTTTGCATGAGGTGGCCAAAGTACTGGAGTTTCAGCTTCAGCATCATTCCTTCCAAAGAAATCCCAGGGCTGATCTCCTTCAGAATGGACTGGCTGGATCTCCTTGCAGTCCAAGGGACTCTCAAGAGTCTNTTATACCTCTTTAAAACAGATATCCCACAAAATATGCATTGATATTTATTTACTCTTTACCTTTCTATGAATTTTGGGGACAGTATGCCAAGTTTTTTGTGAAATTCTGCTGTTATAGCAAAACATTAAAGATTAACTTGGAGATGACTGATATCCTTTATATACTTTTTCTCCATATCCTTAGTCATTGTATACATCTATATTTATTCAAGAATCCTATGAAATTTAAAATGATCTCTTACTCAGTGAATACATTACATAAATATGTACATGGATTCATCTATACCGTCTTTGTTCTCTGGTATTATGAGTATATTATACACTCATTTATAATTCAGATTTGTATATGAGTTATAGATTTCTTAAGTATTGATCTAGAATGCAGTAATCATAGTACAAACTGCTAGTTGATTTATATAGTGTCTAATTTTTTCAGTGTACAATTACATTATCACTAAATAAAAAGATGTTATTTCTTTTCTTCGATCTCAATAATTTTATTTTATTTCTTTATGTTATGGCATTGAATTAATCACTGTGCTGAACTGAAGCAATCACAAACAGCATACTTATTTTGCTCTTGACCTAACTGAGAAATTTCTGTAGAGGAAAAAGCTAGTTTTAATTTTCTGATATATATATATATTATCAGTTTAAACAGTTCAGCTCTCTTTCTACTTTTCTAGGAAGTCACTTTTTGTTGCCATTTGTGAATTAAAGCTGAATTTAATTATTTTATTTGCTACTTTGTNATTAATCACTGTGCTGAACTGAAGCAATCACAAACAGCATACTTATTTTGCTCTTGACCTAACTGAGAAATTTCTGTAGAGGAAAAAGCTAGTTTTAATTTTCTGATATATATATATATTATCAGTTTAAACAGTTCAGCTCTCTTTCTACTTTTCTAGGAAGTCACTTTTTGTTGCCATTTGTGAATTAAAGCTGAATTTAATTATTTTATTTGCTACTTTATTCAAGATAAATAGTATCCTTTAATCTTAACTATAATTTTGTCTATAAGATCATTATTTTACTTTATTTTATATATTTTATTATATTTAAGGTTTTAAAACATGTAACCATTTAAAGCAATAAAACACATTTAAAATCTATAATTATCCATGCATATATTACATTTTATTTTCACCAAAAGCCAGATTGCATCTTCAGAAACCAAATTCAAAAATTCATGCATCACTTTAAAAGTAATCTGTATAATTAATTAAATTAGTATGCATGTACCTATGCATACAGAAGCATGCACACTCCTTAGATCACAATTTTGTGCAGTCTTTCCTTGTGTGTATGTGTTTGTATTTGTGTAATTCTTGGTGAAATAAAGCTGTGGATAAAATTTTAATGAGGATGCTGGAGTTTTTAACTCTCAGTTTTTCAGGTACTGAAATAAATCTGCATTTGTCAGTACTGAATACTAGCTTAGCTGAGTAAGAATTTGTAGCATGGCAGGGTTACCTTTCATCACTGAAGATATACTTTTATTGTATGTTGTTTTGTCTGTGACACTCCCAGTCAATTACCAAACTAGTTGCAATTTTTTAATAATCTGGTATTTTTCTTTAATATCTTTAACTAACATCTTTAAGCTAAGTGTTCTGTTGTTTTATTTTTGCATTGAGATATGGATTTTTTTAAATTTTATTTTGTATTCAGAACTCATTTTATCCCTTGGATTCACGATTTTTCTTCACACCTGAGTAATTCTCAGCAATTATCCCTTCAAATTTAACTGCTTCGCTCTTTCCCCTTGTGTCTCATTTTAGGAATCATATTATATGCTTTCTCAAGCTGTTAAATGAGCCTTTTATTTAGCTTAATTTTTTATATATTTTTAAAATTTTGACATCTGAGCTGTGTTCCTAGAGAAGTCACAGAAGAATTTTAACACTCATATTTTTCCATACTAGAATTTTTTGTGTATATCAGTATTTTCATTTATTGAAATAAATATATTTTAAATTATGTCATCTATTTTATCCTTTTCTTATCTACTGTTTTTTTTTAATTTATACTTATATGTTTTCCATTTTGTTATTTTTTATTTAATAATCTCTCTCTTTTTTTGACATATTTGAAACATATGCCCTAATTTTCTGTTTGATTGTCTTGACCACTTTTTTTGTATTGAGAATTTTGTTTACAGACTTATTTTTATGTGACTGTCTCAGCTCTTGTGATTCAGCTCCCTTCATTCTATAATTGCATTAAAGTCATAAGAAATTCAGTCTTTAAGTCAACAGACAGCCAACCTCTGCTCCCAAATGCAGTCAATTAAAAGTAAACCCTTTAATGTACAGCTATCTCCTGCTTTTTCAAAGTTCTCTTTATACTTCATTTTTACAAAAGACCTATGTTAATACCTACACTTAACTAACCAAAAGAAATCCAAAGAAGATGTTCAATTTTACTAAAACTAGTCAAAAATCAAAAATATCCAGAAGGCATTTGTTTTGCAGGAAACTATTATATTAGAGTGCACCCCATGCAGCAAGAGTGGCACCTCCAAGCTTCCCTGGGAACTACACTCAACATCTCAGAATCAAGATGCCATATCTTTGAACCGTGTGTGTGAGCATCTGTGTTTTACCTAGGTTTATTTTGTGCATCCATCAGCAAGATGTGTTCTAAGGTAATTGCTTCTTCAGTTCATGACATTTCAGGATTTCTCTACTTTTGGTTAGTGAGGGAAACCTGTACTTAAAATATCCTAGAAGGACATTGGGTAGCAAAACATAGTTTTTGGTGCCAAAAGTCAATGTCATTGTCAAGGATAAAGACAAAATGTATAAGCAAAGTCTAGTATAATATTTAGAAATCCACAAATGAGTATAACTGTGAAAACTAAATTAAATTTGGTATTTCTGATTATTTATTTTAGCAAAAGGTTATAGTTATGCAATAGTGCTAAACATTTTAACTATGCACATTTAGTGGAGAGTATTTTCAAGTCATTTCTTGTTTTGATTCATGTGTTTATTGTTTAAATATGTTGTGTGTGAGTGCTTGAGAGGATGTTATTATATATGATGGATGGTGCCACTTTAGGAAAGCCGGAAAAGTTATTGAGTTGCTACATTTTATGTTCTATTTGATAGACTTAAACAGATGATCTATGCAAAGTCTGATATATAGCTGAAGGGGAAAAGTAGACTGACAGCAAGAAATACCTTGTGTCAGCAGAAGAACATGGAAATCTTTAGACAGTAGCCAATTGCATGAAAATGGTGATGCAACTTTAACTCTGTCTAAAGTTCTTAGTCATCTCGAAAATTGCTAACAATGAACTGAAAATCCAGGACAGAATATATATACAAGGATAAGGGAAACATATAGAAACAACACACAAGCAAACAAATAGCTTTAGAAGAAAATTCTGACTCTTCAAAGGTTAGATAAATGAGTTCATTGAACAGGCATCAATTTATGTGTGCTTAGTCACTCAGTCATATCCGACTCTTTCCAACCCCATGGACTATAGCCCGCCAGGCTCCTCTGTCCATTGGGATTCTCCAGACAAGAATACTGGAGTGAGTTGCCATGGTCTCCTCTAGGGGATTTTTCCAACCCAGGGACAGAACCCTGATCTCCTTCACTGAAGGTGGATTTTCTACCATCTGAGCCACAAGGGAAGCCCATAGACTGGAGTAGGTAGCCGATCCCTCCTCCAGGGGTTCTTCCCCACCCATGAACTGAAACAGGATCTCCTGCATTGCAAGCAGATTCTTTACCAGTTGAGCTGTCTCCCCAAAGTCATTAAGTTATAGAAGTTGCTTATTAATGAATTTTAATGGGACATAAACACTATTTAATTAAGTTGTTTTTAACTTCTTTGTTTGTTTCTAGGTTTGTTTAACTTCAATGATTTGTTTCTAGGTATACACGCTGAGTTTCAATCACAGTAAATCAATAAGATTGATGAAAGAAATGGCAATATTCATGCTATTAATAAAGATAAACTAAAGTGAATTTTGAAAGGCACTCAGTATTAAGAGGAAAAGGAAAAATTTAATATCAGAAAATTAAAAAAAAAAACTCCCAAATTTCTGCAATATAAAATATTTAAAATATTATGTAGGACAGTTTTACTCCATATGAGTAGCTAAAAATCACAAAATAACAAGGAAGATTAATTTGAAAGCACTGCCAAAGCTAAAAGTATAGGGAAATACAGTGTAATTATAACTAATTATTTATTTTGTGATTAGATAACAGTGGTTTGTGTTTAAAAGCATTTCCTGTAGATTGCAATACCTTTTTGCTTGAACATAATTTCCCTATAAATATTGATTTCCCTTCTTCCTATATGGAAGTAGTCTATGTAAGTGACCTTTTTATCCAGAGGAAAAAAAAGTAAATCATTTAACCTCTCAGCCTAGGATTAACAGAAAGTAGTACTGAGGCAAAGGCTTGTTTATAATTCCTTTTATTGAAGAATTTGATCCCAAAAAATGAAGGAGAGTTGTGAGAAGGGAAGAAAAGCTATGACTAACTTAGGCAGCATATTAAATAACAGAGACATTACTTAGACAACAAAGGTCCCTCTACTCAAAGCTATTGTTTTTCCAGTAGTCATGTATGGATGTGATAGTCGGACTATAAGTAAAGCTGAACACCGAAGAATTGATGCTTTTGAACTGTAGTGTTGGAGAAGATTCTTGAGAGTCCTTTGGACTGTAAGGAGATACAATCAGTACTGAATATTCATTGGAAGGACTAATGCTGAAGCTGAAACTCCAATACTTTGGCCACCTGATATGAAGAACTGACCCATCAGAAAGTTCCCATTGTTTCCCCATCTATTTTCCATGAAGTGATGGCACAAGATGCCATGATCTTAGTTTTCTGAATGTTGAGCTTTCAGCCAAATTTTTCACTCTCCTCTTTCACCTTCATCAAGAGGCTCTTTAGTTCCTCTTACTTTTCTGCCATTAAAGTGGTATCATCTGCGTATCTGAGTTTGTAGTGCTGAGTAGGTTTTCTCATAAGCTCATATCACAGTTATAGTAGAGAAGTCTTCAAAATAGGAGGCAAAGTGCAATGCTGTCCTGTGTCAAAATACTGTCAGTATCCACTTGTGTGAGGATGGAAGGAAGCTGTGCAAAACTAGTCATTGCAGGGATGCCTAGATTAAGAAACAAAAGTGAGGCGAGTTATTTAGAAGTGATGGAGAAAAGATGCCCAGTACATATGGACATCAGCTATATCCTGGCCATAAAATTGTGGATAAATTTAGGCTAATTTCAGCTTACTAGATGGGTGTTTGATATAAGTTGTACAAAATTATCTCTCAGTCTTCAAGTGCTGTTGTTTTAGAACTAAATATGTTAATAATAAGTCTCCAAGTACATACTTGGATTTCAGAAGAATCTCTATCTAGAACCTTCCTACTCAGAGTATTGTTCAGGAACCAACAGCATTGGTACATAGGTGCTAATAAGAAGTGCAGAATTCGGGGCCCATTCCCAGACCTAATAAATCAGTATCTTTATCTTGACAAGATTCCCACATGACTTGTAAACTCATTACGTGTGGCAAAGCATGAATCCAGGTGGAATCGTGGTTAACTTTGTGTAGAAACTTCATTTCATCATAAAGAGATTTAAACTGAGAGTTAAATAAATGAAAACAGACCCCAAACTAAAAACATTCATCCTTGAATTAATTCAGCTTTACTTAAGAAATTATTTTTAAAAATACTACAAATCATTCAATTTGTCATTGGCCATGATATGTTAATATTCAGTTGTACACAGTGGTTTGATGCATGATACTGGATGCTTGGGGCTGTTACACTGAGACGACCCAGAGGGATGGTATGGGGAGGGAGGAGGGAGGGGGGTTCAGGATGGGGAACACGTGTATACCTGTGGCGGATTCATGTTGATGTATGGCAAAACCAATACAATACTGTAAAGTAATTAACTTCCAATTAAAATAAATAAATTTATATTTTAAAAGAAATTTTGAAAATATTTTCATACTTTATAATCCTATTTATAATATAAATCATGAATATGGTAATCATGAACATATAAAACATATTAAAACATGTACCTTGGCAAAGATAATTTTGGATTTTTGAAGTATGAAAGATCTTTTTAAGTACCATTTGGTATTGTTGTTGTTCAGTCACTAAGTCCTGTCCAACTCTTTGTGACCCCATGAACTGCAGTGAGCCAGGCTTCCTTGACCTTCACTATCTCCCTGAGTTTGCTCAAACTCATGTCCATGCCAGAGAAGGCAATGGCACCCCACTCCAGTGTTCTTGCCTGGAGAATCCCAGGGATGGGACAGCCTGGTGGGCTGCCATCTATGGGGTCTCACAGAGTCAGACACAACTGAAGCAACTTAGCAGCAGCAGCATGTCCATGCAGTCAGTGATGTAATCTAACCATCTCATCCTCTGTCACCCTCTTCTTGGTTTGCCCTCAATTTTTCCCAGCATCTAGGTCTTTTTTATGAGTTGGCTCTTCTCATTAGGTGGCCAAAGTATTGGAGCTCCAGTTTCATCATCAGTTCTTCCAATGAATATTCAAGGTTGATTTCCTTTAGGATTGACTGGTCTGATCTCCTTGCATGCCAAGGGACTCTCAGGAGTCCTCTCTAGCACCATAGTTTGAAAGCATCAATTCTTCAGTGCTCAGCCTATAACATTAGGAACACAGGTAAAATTTCAAGATAGTGGAATAGGAAGTCCCAGTACTCATATCTCACAGAAATAGTAATTTAATAATGAATTATGGACCAAAATATCTTTGTGAGAGGTCTAGTTGCTAGTTAAGAAGTTCCAGTACCCCAGATGATCACAGCAAAGAGTCTCCTTGAAATGGGAGAAAAAGGGATTGAATATTTGTCCAACTACCCTGAGCACCAAAAGTGAACAAAAGGAACAGTAATTCCTTCCCAATCAATAATTACTTTAAATATAAATGGATCAAGCTTCCTATCAAAAATACAGAGTAGCTGAATAAAACAAGATCCACCTTTATGGCTGCTGAAAGAAAACCACTGTAGTTTTAGGATTAGTTCATGCTTATTTTTAGTACATGCTGAGAGTGAAGTTGTTGGGTATATGTGTAGATTAACTTTTGTGGTTATAGTTCAACTGTTTTCCAGTCTAAGATACAGGAGAAAGTTTTAATTTCTCTGCATTATTCTTTCTTTCCCATCCAAGTAATGAGCAAAGCACGGCATTTTAAACTCAAGAATTTATTCTGAATCCATCTGTTTGCCTTATTCCATTCCCACTGCCACTACTCTAATCCATACCATCGTATTTCCTCATCCACTGTACTTTAGCAATGACTTCTTAGTTTTAATTTCCTTCCATTCACTTATTCTTGTTAACCACACAGGAGCAAGGGCAATTAGATTGTGCTACTATGTTCATGATTTCCTCCAAAAAGTCAGAGGCAAATTTTACCCTTTTGCATATCTCACAAGGCCCAGTTTCCAGTCTGATTCTGCCCATCTCCAAGCAGCCCCTGAAGCTAAGTGTATCTTTGCTCATCGTCTCCCGGCCCCACCTTCTGGACTAGACCTGACTCATCTTACACATCTGAAGCCTCTTAGCTCACCCTGTGGGCTCTAACTGCCCTTTGTCTGCTTTCTTGGGTCATACCACTACTCACCCATCCATCTGGCCCTATGGTATCATCAAGGGTGCTCAAAAGAGGAAAACATCGAATAAAAATAGAAAAAAAAGTTTGGGGGAAATCAAAGTTTTGTCTACTAAATCTAGAAGGTTTTTTTAATACTTGAAAACATGACTTCTTTTATACATAAATATTCACCCTTTTCTGGACAACAGCTAGATACCTTAATTTGTAGGAAGAGTTTTTAGACATACTGTAATTTTTTAGGGTTTTTGGATCCTCATTTCTTCTTGTTGGAGTCTCTATGACTTGTAATATTCTGACTCCAGAATAAAACATCAATGATTCAACTTTCTATAATAAGAATCTACAAAAACTAAATAAATACACAGCACAAGATATCATAATCTTAAAAAAAAAAAAAAAGAATCTTTGCCCTTTGACCAAAACACAAAGTCTTTCTAGTTATTCCTTAAACAGCCTCTGACAGGTCTTCATGGTGCAACTGTGAATATGTACTGGTTTTGCCTTGGAGGCTTTAAAAGCAGGTTTTGCTCAGACATGTATATTTGCTTTTCTTCAAGAACTTGGGGATCATTAAATCTCTTAATTCACAAAGAACTGCCCAAGAAAAGATATATTTTTCTATTGGACTCCTGTTGCATCCTTTTGAGAAGGTTAACAAATATCAAATTATGATTACTACATTTCAGGGGAATCAGTCTAGGAAGGATTCAGTCCAGGTTATCAATTTAATTTTATTTCCAAAGAAATTACTGTATCTTTGAGTTCAAATAAATTAACCTCATTTAATATGGTTATAAAAAACTCAACATTTAAAATCCCAACCTAGAAAAGTGTAGTATTTATTTGCATAAAGAACCTATATGCATCTGTCCTGTGCTCATTTGCTCAGTAGTGTGTGACTCTTTGTGTCTCCATGGATTGCAGCCCCCCAGGCTCTTCTGTCCATGTAATTCTCCAGGCAAGAATACTGGACTGGGCTGCCATTCCCTTCTCCAGGGGTTCTTCCTGACCTAGGAACCAAAACCAGGTCTCCTGCACTGCTGACAGATTCTGTACCGCCCATCACCAGGGATGTATATCCATCTACATATAATTATTTAAAGAAAATTAATAAAAGCTAAACATTTTACACATGAAATATATCCCTTTTATTTCATGATCTATTAAGGGTTGCTAGTAAGGTCATGCTTAAAATCTTGCATGCTAGGCTTTAGCATTATGCAAACCAAGAGTTTCCAGATGCCCAAGCTGGATTTAGAAAAGGAAGAGGAACCAGAGATCAAATTGCCAACATTCAGTGGATCATAGAGAAAGCTAGGGAATTCCAGTAAAGCATCTATCTCTGCTTCATTGACTATGTCAAAGCCTTTTACCGTGTGAATCATAATAAACTGTGGAAAGCTCTTAAAGAGATGGGAATACAAGACCATCTTACCTATTTTCTGAGAAACCTGTATGCAGGTCAAGAAGCAACAGTTAGAACGCTGTATGGAACAATTGATTGGTTCAAGATTGAGAAAAGAGTATGACAGGGCTGTCTGCTGTCCCCCTGTTTCTTTAATCTATATGCTGAGCGCCACATGAGGAATGACGGACTGGATGAGTAACAAGCTGGAATCAAGATAGGCAGGAGAAGCATCAACAACCTCAGATATGCAGATGATACCACTCTAATGGCAGAAATAAAGAGGAACTAAAGTGCCTCTTCATGAGGGTGAAGGCAGAGAGTGAAAGAGAGAGTAAGACTAAATATATATATATATATATATATATAAAATAACTAATATTGAGTCTTAGTTTTGTCTTCCATGATAGTTCAGTTGGTAAAGAATCCGCCTGCAATGCAGGAGACCCCAGTTCAATTTCTGGGTCTGGAAGATCCGCTGGAGAAGGGATAGGCTACCCCCTCCAGAATTATTTAGCTTCACTTGTGGCCCAGCTGGTAAAGAATCCGCCTGCAATGTGGGAGACCTGGGTTCAATCCCTGGGTTGGGAAGATCCCCTGTAGAAAGAAAAGGCTACCCACTCCAGTATTCTGGCCTGGAGAATTCCATGGACTGTATAGTCCATGGGGTCACAAAGAGTCAGACACGACTGAACAATTTTCACTCACTAAGATCGAGTCATCTGACCCCATCACTTCATGGCAAATCAAAGGGGAAAAGGTGGAAGTAGTGACAGATTTCCTCTTCTTGGACACCAAAACCACTGAAGATAATGAGAGCTGAAGAACTGATGCCTTTAAACTATGGTGCTAAAGAAGACTCCTGATAGTCCCTTGGACAGCAAGGAGATCAAACCAGTCAATCTCAAGGAAAATCAACCCTGAATCTTATTGGAAAGACTGATGCTGAAGCTGAAACTCCAGTATTTTGTTCATCTTATGTGAACAGATGACTCATTGGAAAAGTCCCTGATGTTGGGAAAGATTGAGGCCAGAAGGGAAAGAGGGTGTCAGAGGATAAGATGGGTAGGTGGCATCACCAATGAAATGGGCATGAACTTGGGCAAACTTTGGGAGATGGTGAGGGACAGAAAGGCCTGGTTTGCTGCAGCCCAAGGGGACACAAGACGTTGGACACAACTGGGCTACTGAACAACAATAGAAAAATAAGATTTTAGGAACACTCTAAAGAAAAATGTTTGCTAATGGGATGTAATGTGTGCATGCACGCTAAGTCACTTCAGGCATGTCCTACTATTTGTGACCCCATGGACTGTAGCCTGCCAGGGTCCTTTGTTCATAGGATTCTCCAGGCAGGAATACGAGGGTGGGTTGCCTGGCCCTCCTCCAGGGAGTCTTCCTGACCCAAGGATAGAACAAAGTCTCCTATGATTCCCGCATTATAGGTAGATTCTTTACCACTGAGACACCAGGGGAACCCTGCAATGTAATGTTTGCCCCCAAATGTAATTGTTAATGCAAATAAGTGATAATAAATGAATTGGATTACTTGACCTTAAGTAATTTAATATGAATTTGTAAAATCATTTTTATTATTTTAATATTACTGCAAACTTATTGGAAGCAATCTTTAAAATAAAACCAATTTCTCTTTTTTGTGTGCAAATGAAGTTATGCTTTAATTGAAATGTTGTTGCTCTACAATATTATATAAGCCAATTCCTCACCTTCCCAATTTAATGGGATTAAATTGGTAGGAGGCATCTAGTTACTCTGCATGATGTGATTATTTTTATCAATATTTGAGGCAAATACAATTTAAACTGTGTCATTTAAATTAAAACCTATGACAGTGATCACGAGAAGTCTATCGTTTTTTTTCTACCTCAATAGCTTGCTTTTTTTTTCCCCTTTATAAATTAGTGCTTCTAGTACCTAATAAAAATATGAACAAATCTAATCATCTCCATGAAAGTATACTACTTGTTGGATGAACAATAAGCTATAGGGGACCTCCTCAGCAATCTGGTGGTCAAGCATCTACCTACCAATGCAGGGAATGAAGGCTCTATCCCTGGTCAGAGAACTAAGATCCCATATGCCATGGGGCAGCTAAGTCCTTTCACCACAACTACTGAGCTCACATGTCCTTGGAGCCCACACCAAACTGAAGAGAAGATCCTGTGTGCCACAGCTAAGACCTGAACTGAAAATAATTAAAATTAACAGTATTAATTTAATTAATAATTAAAATTAATTATAATTATATAATATATATTATATAAGTAATATATTAATTGTAATTATTAATTAAATTAAATTATATTAAAAATATTAAATTATATTAAATTATAAATTAAATTAAATTAACAGTATTAATTTAATTAATAATTAAGCATAACAGCCAGAACTAAAAATAATTAAATAAAAATATTAAACAAAGCATAAAGCCTGGAATTTTCAGGCATCTCCATAAAAAACCTGTTCTAACCCCTTTCTCCATACACTTATGCTGCTCTCATATGCTGCTGCTGCTGCTGAGTCGCTTCAGTCGTGTCCGACTCTGTGCGACCCCAGAGACGGCAGCCCACCAGGCTCCCTGATCCCTGGGACTCTCCAGGCAAGAACACTGGAGTGGGTTGCCAGTTCCTTCTCCAATGCGTAAAAGTGAAAAGTGAAAATGAAGTCGCTTAGCCCTGTCTGTCCCTTAGCGACCCCATGGACTGCAGCCTACCAGGCTCCTCCGTCCATGGGATTTTCCAGGCAAGAGTACTGGAGTGGGGTGCCATTGCCTCCTCCACCCTGCTGTCATATACCTGTATCAAAACTAAGATCATCTTTTCAACTAAGGGGATGATGAAGATCCTAGCAGTATATTGGCTACATTGCTTCCAATAATAAAGTGGGTGAAATAATTTTATCCTATTTCCATCGGGGCCCGGTTAGTTAACAGTGGATCAATGGATTGAATTTAAGGGTCTAAGCCAATGAGTATACTGAGAGAGAAAGAGTTAATGAATTTATAACTTTATTTCTTTAATTTTGAAACATAGCACCCCGCTTTTCTAAATATACTAATAGGAGTTTTTCTCAAGTTTTTCTCTTTTGAGTATTTCCTGTCTATCTTTTATCATAGCTCTTCTGTTCTTCATACTCAGTCCTTTGAAGACCTAATGCACTCCTGGTCTAGTTATCATTTGGAGAAGTCATGGATAAATTGCTAATTGTAACTTCATATAGTCTGATAAAAATATTTCAACCAGATAGGCTTCAAGATTGGAAAAACAAACAAAAATATAAGGAACATATGTATCACTTAAAGATGGAAACTTGGCATTGAAAGCCATAACTAGATATTCCTTCTCCCTATTTCATTTCCCACAGTTATTCTCATACCCAGCCTAGTGCTGGTGGTAATGCAATTAACACTTTTTACATATTTACCTGGCAGAGAGGGAATTTAAGTTGCATAGGTCATGTAGGATATTCCTAAATAGAATTTGAAGAGGCATATTGAGGAGAGTCCTTGGGGATTGCAATCTGCAGTTTACACCTAAGTGATGTAATGACAACCACCTTCACAAACCAACTGAATTTAGAGACAAACATTTGGAACATATTCCCAGGGTGTTAACTGTGTATAAAGAGAAAACTACTGGTATAGGACAAATAAAGCTTTCGTATATTTTAAGATTCACAAGAGTGAAAAATAAAAACCACAGTAAACAATCTCTGACAAAATTAGAGGATGTGGATTGGAATCTGATGAATACAAAGCTTGGAAGAATTGATGCTTTTGAACTGTGGTGTTGGAGAAGACTCTTGAAAGTCCCTTGCATGGCAAGGAGATCAAACCAGTCAATCCTAAAGGAAAACAGTCCTGAATATTCATTGCAAGGACTGATGCTGAAGCTGAAACTCCAATCCTTTGGCCCCCTGATTCAAAGAGATAAGTCACTGGAAAAATACCCTGATACTGGGAAAGATTGAAGGAGGAGGAGAAGGAGAGTACAGAGGACGAGACGGTTGGATGGCATTGCCGACTCAATGGACATGAGTTTGAGCACACTCTGGGAGACGGTGAAGGACAGGGACGCCTGGCCTGCTGCAGTTCATGGGGTTGCAGAGAGTCAGACATGACTGAGCGATTGAACAACAGCAACAGGGCCATTGAGATCCTTTTTCCAAGGAAACAGGTAAAGGAGTGTGGTGGGGACTGGAGAATGAGGCTAGGAGTTTTGTGCAAAACTTTTTGAGGGAAAAAAGGATGCCATTTTATATAACATTCTTACAAAATATTACTTGATAATATGCTGCTGCTGCTGCCAAGTCGCCTCAGTTGTGTCCGACTCTGTGCGACCCCATAGACAGCAGCCCATGAGGCTCCCCCGTCCCTGGGATTCTCCAGGGAAGAACACTGGAGTGGGTTGCCATCTCCTTCTCCAATGCATGAAAGTGAAAAGTGAAAACAAAGTCGCCCAGTCATGTCCGACTCCTAGCGACCCCATGGACTGTGGCCCACCAGGCTCCTCCATCCATGGGATTTTCCAGGCAAGAGTTCTGGGGTGGGGTGCCATTGCCTTCTCCAGCTTGATAATAAAATGTTTTGAATTTCCCACTAGGAAAGCAGTGTTGGATATGCATACCTGGACATGTCACTTGAACTTGTCTACACCTCCTTCTCTTTGGTATTTATCAAGAAGAGAACGTGCTAGAATATAAAGTATGCAGATTTACATTTTATTACAAGCACCTGGTTTCTCTTTAACATGGCTATATGAAAATGTGCTCCAATTAAAATGTGTGAATTTTCCTAACGTGCCCACACAAATTACAGTTTTTTACGCAAATACACAATTCCTTGATGAGTCAGAACATTTTTCTAAACAGGGATTCAGTTCCATGTTAATAATTTTTCAATAATGTAAACTCGCTTGTTTGACTTGATCTAATTAATCAGTCAGAAGGATTTCATTGAACTGTTTTGGTAATTGATTCTTCAAGTCTATTATACCTATTTGAACCATCTATCCTTTAAGATTCACATATGAAATTGTACTTTGTTATGAGGACAGTTTAATGCAATGAAGTTTGATGTTTCCCATTTAATCCCTCTTGAACCCAAAGATGGCATGGGGAAGTTGGAACAAACTAGTGATCCAAGCTGTAAGCATATGATTATGTGAATATTGCTATGTGAGAGAAGTATTGAAAATCAGTGGATGAAATAATGAGTTAGTCAATATATGGTTCTAGAAAAAAATCTCTCCATATTGAAAAAGTGTGTGTAGTTATATAGTTACATATAAGTGTTATCACTATATTTCTACCACACACCATGCACAAAGAATGTATTCCTGATGGATAAAAAGACCTAAATATAAAGACCAAATTTTTAGAGTGAATAAAGGATAATCTAGTTATTTGAGTGCAATAGAATAAAAACACAAGTTATAAACAACCCAAATCACTGAAATTGAAAATCATGATAGATTCATATCAAACAAATGCTTTTAAAAAATGTGTATTGCAAAACAATGCTACTCAGAGTTAAAAGTAAGTGAGAGTATATAAATACATATTTGCAAGCTTATAAGGAACAAGTTTTGGTATTTCAAGATATACTAGTACATAAGTAAATTACTTTAGATACATAAGTAAATTTAGGCAACATGATAAAAGAGAAATGAGCAGTTACATAAAAAGAAAGGGAACCTTATTACTACAAGAAGCATAGGAAAAGCTGTTCACCCTCACTTGTAATGGAGCAAAAGGTAAATAGAACATTTTTTTTTCACAACTCCCATTGATTCTTTTAAAATTCAAATTAGTTGTTTCTATTTTCATGTTTTCTTTGTTTATCTGAAAATGGAAAAGGAAGTGATATTTACTCACTGACAAACACGTCATCAGTTACAACCACTTTGAATGTTATTTTCACATCATCCAGTACAATAGAATACAATATTCCAAGACCAACAATTTCAGTTCCAGAACCATATCACTAGAATAAATAATTGTTGAATGCTTTCTATATATGCTTTAATAGAGAAAATATATAAATCATAGACATTATCCTCAAAAGGGGATATTAAATCGTACATTGCAGTAGAAAAAATAATACCACACAACACATAAAGCAGATGAGAATACAGAAAACAATTATAAATCAATAAGTAAACAGTGGAAACAGTGGCAGACTTTATTTTTGGGGGCTCCAAAATCACTGCAGATGGTGACTGCAGCCATGAAATTAAAAGACCCTTACACCTTGGAAGGAAAGTTATGACCAATTTAGACAGCATATTAAAAAGCAGATACATTATTTTTCCAACAAAGGTCCATCTAGTCAACGCTATGTTGTTTCCAGTAGTCCTAGATGGATGTGAGAGTTGGACTATAAAGAAGGCTGAGTGCTGAAGAATTGCTGCGTTTGAACTGTGGTGTTCGAGAAGACTCTTGAGAATCCCTTGGACTGCAAGGATATCCAACCAGTCCATCCTAAAGGAAATCAATCATGAATATTCATCAGAAGGACTGATCCTGAAGCTGAATCTCCAATACTTTGGCCACCTGATATGAAGAGCCAATTCATCGGAAAAGGCCCTGACACTGGGAAAGACTAAAGGCAGGAGGAGAAGGGGACAACAGAGGATGAGATGATTGGGTGGCATCACCAACTCAATGGGCATGAGTTTGAGCAAGCTCCAGGGGATGGTGATGGACAGGGAAGCCTGGCATGCTGCAGCCCATGGGGTTCCAAAGAGTCGGACTCAACTGAACAATGATAACAATAAATATTTGTTGCAATAGTGAGTATTCATTTACAGTAATCAGGAGACAGAAGCAATCCATCAGCAGAGGAATAAATAAGTGATGTAGTACATACATACAATGGAATATTACTCAGCCATAAAAAGAATGAAACAATGTCATTTTCAGGGACATGGATAAACCTAGAGATTATCATACTAAGTGAACTGAATCAGACACAGAAAGACAAATATCATATAATAACACTAATATATGGAATCTTAAAAAAAAAGAGTACAAGTGAACTTACCTACAAAATAGAAGCAGAATCACAGATGTAAAAAATAAACATGGTTACCAGAGGAAAAGGGGACATGGAGAGATAAATTGGGAGATTGTAATTGATGTATACACACTACTATATAAAAAATAAACCAATAAGAACCTACCATATAATACAGGGGTATCCACTGAAGGATTATATCTACTACTGCGGACAGGAATCCCTCAGAAGAAATGGAGTAGCCATCATGGTCAACAAAAGAGTCCTAAATGCAGTACTTGGATGCAATCTCAAAAACGACAGAATGATCTCTGTTCGTCTCCAAGGCAAAACATTCAATATCACAGTTATCCAAGTCTATGCCCCAACCAGTAATGCTGAAGAAGCTGAAGTTGAACGGTTTTATGAAGACCTACAAGATCTTTTAGAACTAACACCCAAAAAAGATGTCCTTTTCATTATAGGGGACTGGAATGCTAAAGTAGGAAGTCAAGAAACACCTGGAGTAACAGGCAAATTTGGCCTTGGAATGCGGAATGAAGCAGGGCAAAGACTAATAGAGTTTTGCCAAGAAAATGCACTGGTCATAGCAAACACCCTCTTCCAACAACACAA
>SJYT01052403.1:2473-16408 GCA_006410635.1 Cephalophus harveyi | reverse complement strand
AATAAAGTCTGACACTGTTTCCACTGTTTCCCCATCTATTTCCCATGAAGTGATGGGACCAGATGCCATGATCTTCGTTTTCTGAATGTTGAGCTTTAAGCCAACTTTTTCGCTCTCCTCTTTCACTTTCATCAAGAGGCTTTTTAGCTCCTCTTCACTTTCTGCCATAAGGGTGGTGTCATCTGCATATCTGAGGTTATTGATATTTCTCCCGGCAATTTTGATTCCAGCTTGTGCTTCTTCCAGTCCAGCATTTCTCATGATGTACTCTGCATATAAATTAAATAAGTAGGGTGACAATACCAGCATTATATTTCAATAGGATACCTTACGTTTACCCTTGTTTTTAAATTCATTCTTTTCTACAAATTCAGAAGAAAATGTATTGCAAACATCATATATCCACTCAAATATCTCTCAATTATTTATTTTTTATTCAATAATGTGAGGGTAAATTTCTTCCCTAATGCAAATGAAAACAAACAGGGATTCACAGGGACCCAAATCAAGTCTAGTAGACATCCTGATTTGGTGCCAACAGTAAAGAACTTAAATAGAATTTTAGAAAACTTAGAAAAGAGTGATGGGCACAATGGGAGACTGATAAGACGCTTGATAGGGAGAAAGGAAAGAAGAAGAGATCTCGGTAGAGAAGCCAAGGGAGATCTAAAACTGGTGTCGTGGGCTCTACCCTTCAGTATGTACTGCTTATCTTGGTGATGCCTGTTGAAAGTTCATCCTCATTAATTACAAATCCATCTCGCAGTCACAAAGCAGGATGTCTCTGAGACTGTCATTATCATTCAGTTAATCAAGGTTGATTAATTTTTATTGAGTGACTCCAAAGTACTGAAAAGAAAATCCTCCAAGTTAAAACGTATGAAAAACCAGTCAACAATATGGTTTCAAAATAAAAGTCACTAAGCACAGGCATATGACAATCTGTTTTCAAAGTTTATTTGAAGAAAACTGGAAACCCAGTTGTTTTATGGAAGTGTTTGTGCTATTCTTGAATATTCATGCAATAGAGATACTGGTGGGCTATTTAACACCTAGATGTAAAAGTAAAGTGATACAAAATAAATACATTTCTAATAAAAGAGGAGTTATTCCAAAGAAATATTTTATTCAAAGCATGGGAGTCTTACTTGACTCTAAACTAAGCATAGTCTTTTCAGCAATTTTATTTTCTTTATTGTTTATGGTCAAAGATTTAAAAAAACAAATTGTGTTTGTTGTACAGACTACTTTAAGAAAGCAAACTTGGAAAAAGGAGAACACAAGAGCACACACTTCTAACAAGTAAAAGTGGAAAAATCAACACACATTAAATTATTTTGTTGGTTCCAATTTTACCCCTTATATTTGCCCTAAAGCGGTGGGACCAGATGCCATAATCTTAGTCTTTTGAATGTCCAGTTTTAAGCTAACTTTTTTACTGTCCTCTTTCACCCTCATTAAGAGGCTCTTTAGTTCCTTGTCACTTTCTACATTACAGAGGTATCATCTACATATATGAGGTTGCTAATATTCTCCCAGCAATCCTGATTCCAGCTTGTGCTTCATCCATCCCAGCATTTCGCATGATGTACTCTGCATGTAAGTTAAATAAGCAGGGTGACAACATAAGATCTTTACTAATAAAATTGAAGTGGAAATTATTGTTGTTTTTCAGTTTCTAAGTCAGGTCTGATTCTTTGAGATCCCATGAACTGCAGCGCATCAGGCCTCCCTGTCCTTCACTATCTCCCTGAGCTTGCTCAAACTCATCCATTGAGTTGATGATGGCAGCCAACCATCTCATCCTCTGTCACCTTTTTCTCTTCCTGCCCTCAGCCTTTCCTAGCATCAGAATCTTTTCCAATGAGTCTGCTCTTCACATCAGCTGGCCAAAGTGTTGGAGTTTCAGCTTCAGTCACAGTCCTTCCCATATCTGTTCATTATTGATTTCATTTAGGATTGACTGGTTTGATCTCCTTGCTGTCCAATGGACTCTTTAGTGTCTTCTTCAGCACCGCATTTCAAAAGCATCAATTCTTCAGTGGTCAATTTTCTTTATATTCCAGCTCTCCCATCTGTACCCGTTTATTGGAAAAGCCATAGCTTTGACTATATGGATCTTTGTCTGCAAAGTGATGTCTCTGCCTTTTGTTTTTTTTTCCTATTTGATCTTTTATTTTATTTATCTTTTTAATTTAAATTTATTTATTTTAATTGGAGGCTATGCTGTCTAATTTTGTTACAGCTTTCCTTCCAAGGACCAAGCATCTTTTAATTTCATGGTTGCAGTTACCATCTGCAGTGATTTTGGAGTCCAAGAAAATAAAATCTGTCACTGGTTCCAATTTTAGCCCTTATATTTGCCCTAAAGTGATGGGACCAGATGCCATAATCTTAGTTTTTTTGAATGTCCAGTTTTAAGCCAACTTTTTTACTGTCCTTTTTCACCCTCATCAAGAAGCTCTTAAGTTCCTTGTCACTTTCTGCATTACTGACGTATCATCTGCATATCTGAGGTTGCTAATATTCTCCCAGCAATCCTGATTCCAGCTTGTGCTTCATCCATCCCAGCATTTCGCATGATGTACTCTGCATATAAGTTAAATAAGCACGGTGACAACATAGAGCCTTGACATACTCCTTTCCCAATTTGCAATTAGTTCATTGTTCCATGTCTGATTCTAATTGTTTTTTCTTGACCTACATGCAGGTTTTTCAGTAGGCAGGTAAGGTGGTCTGGTATTCCCAACTAGAAGAATTTCCCACAGTTTATTGAGATCCACATAGTCGAAGGATTTTGCATAGTCACTGAAGCACAAGTAGATGCTTTCTGGAATTCTCTTGCTTTCTCTATGACCCACCAGAGGTTTGCATTTTGATCTGTGCTTCCTCTGCCTTTTCTAAATCCAAATTGTACATCTGGAAGTTCTTGGTTCACATACTGCAGTGAAGTTTGAAGGGTTTTGAACATTACTTTGCTAATATGTGAAATGGGAATCATCACTTCTAATCATCTTCTAATTCTCTCATGGATAAAACAAGTGCCAGAGGCATATTTATTCAGTGGATTAGCTTCCGTTCAGGGAAAGGAAGCCCTCCTCTTAAACAAATGATTTGTTTGTGGAAGTCAGTGAGTCAGAGCTTGGCCTGTGAGTTTGTTTGTTTTTTAATCAACCTGAGTAAAGGGAAATATAATGGGGCAATGACACTTTGCAAAGCAGGACTAAGAAAGCCTCTGCCAACCACTAAAGATAATTTGGCGTAAAACTGCCCTTTGTTTCACATCAGACTAAATTAACCAAGCTTTTTATAGCTTTGGGCAGGGTGGCTCTGCTTCAGACGCTGGGCCCAAAGGAGCTGACAGCTGGAGGACTTCCTTTGGCTGGACTCCTTGACGGAGGACAGAAAACCCTTCCTTGAAGAGCCATCTACATGAGATTCCTTCCTGTCTACCACATCAAAGGAAGATGCAGCTATATTCATAAAATCCTAAACCTGGGAACAGTGTCAATGCTGATCCTCATTGAAATGAATAAATGTAATGCAGTATATTCAGATGATTCAATATTATATAGCATTTATGCAAGTACAAATATATGTATGCAAGAACATAGATAAATTTTATAGGCATATTAATTAGGAAAAAACAGACAAAGAATGTCAGAATGTCTATGATTCCATTAGCTTAAAATTCAAAACCAAGCAACATCTATGATGCCACATTGAGGAAAGTGGAGCACTGTGTGAACACTTCTCCCTTAAAATAAATAGGTCAAATAGGCCTACAACCACTTTTCCTTTATCCAGACTCCACTTAATTATAACCAGGAGTCAATTTATATCCTTAATTACTTATTTATAATCAGTGTTGAATTGATATTACCAGTTTGGTTTCAGAGAAATTGACAAGGGTGGATAAATTAGAAAATTGTTAACAATTATTTTATCATTAACTCTTGCTTTTATTAAGTTTTTTACTACACCAAATTTCCTCTAGGGAAAATAATAAAAATTAGGATTCATGAGGAAATAGGAAATAATCCTTTGGTGTAGTCCTATTTAATGACATTTAATAAACTATTATTGAATACCTGTACAGTATCAAAACAGCTCCACTTAATAAGGTTGATAATTAATTACACATGATTTTTACCTCCTAAGCAATTTTCATTCTAATGGATGATACCTAGTGATGATATATGATTTCTAATGGATGATACATAATTTCAATAATTTCTAATGGATGATACATATTTTTAATTTAATAAATTTTAATATGGCAGCATGCATGTACAGAGGATGAGATGGTTGAATGGCATCACTGATTCGATGGACACGAACTTGGGGAAACTCCAAGAGATGGTGAGCAACAGGGAAGCCTGCTGTGCTGCAGTCCGTGGGGTCGTGAACTGTCGAATGCGACTTGGGGGCTGAACGACAACAACAGTATATACATGGTCTTCAGCCAGCATATTAAAGAACAACTACTTAAGCCTGGTGACATGGCAGTTCATCAGTGACACTTGTGACAACTGAGCTTAAATGGGAATACAATTTTTAAAAATAGACTTTAATGCTCAAAATAATTCTACATTATTGCTTGATGTATACATAACAGAAAGGATTATTTCATTAACATGAAAGTTTAGGAATAAGAATGCCTTTTAAAGTATTTTTCTTAATGAGTTGAACATACAACATTAAAATTGCATTTGGGAAGGTGAGAATAAACTGGGTACAAAAGAAGGGAAAGAATAAATATTATTGCTATGAGAAATAGGTCATTTCTCACAAGGGAATGTGCCTTTCACATAAGTAATCTAGTTGCTACAATGCAATATTCATCTGACGATAGTTAGTCATTATCTTTTATTTTTCGTCTGTCTCCAGAGACTATGCACATTATTGATACTAGCATTTTGTATACCCAAATGGAAACAGAAATCTAACTGGAATAACCAATGCATAGACTGTGCTTTAATGAGAAATACAGTAAAATATTTATTCAGATATCATGTCCTCCTTCAAGTATTTCATATAAAATTTCTAAGAAGACTTTCACTTCCCCTTAAGATTATAATTCTCTTTGACTCTGTAGACAGTAGCAGTGAAAAAGTTCTCAGACAGCAAAACTGAATCTATCTTAATGTTTGATCTTTTCATGTGTGCCATATTATTTTCAAAAAAATAATCCCCAAATTATTTTTTATGAAACTACTCAAATGTAAATTTTTAAAGTGATAAAATCCTCATAAAAATTTTAAAGAATAGAAAATGGTCATAAAGATTGTAAATCATTGCTCTGCTTAGTGCATAATTCATTTTATAATACTATTGAACAAAATATGTGCAAATCAGGAGTTTACGATGATCAGGCTACTTTGATGAATGCAGGTGAAATCTGAAGCACATTCAGTCAAATCCTATAGCTTTCTAAACACAGAAAACCGTTTAAAATACTTACTATTTGGTGGTTCTGAAGTTTTTAAATTTATTCTTCTTGTTTGTTCATTTTGTGTCACTATTATGATAAATCCTGCTACTCCTGTTTCCCTCTTGAAGCTCTTAACTAAAGAAACAATGCCCCAGTGAAAGAGGATTCAAATGGGATCAGTTTACTATTTTGGAGAAGGAAATGGCAAACCACTCCAGTACTCTTGCCTGGAGAATCCCATGGAGGGGGAAGTCTGGTAGGCTACACTCCATGGGGTCGCAAAGAGTCAGACACGACTGAGCGACTTCACTTTACTATTTAGTTCATGACTTAGAAATACACGAAGCCCTTTCCTCCACTCTCATGCACAGCTCTAATAAATACTGTAGTGGAAAAACTGGAATAGGTCTGAGAGTATTTGATGTGCTTTTTTTGCCTTTCTCTTCCTCCAAAGTGACCAGTTTAGAAGTGCAAATCTGATCTGAATTATTTACCCAGTAGCAGGCTCAGAGAAGTTGGAAACAAACAAATAAGCAAAGAAAACCTAACCTTTGAAACTAGGCAATTTCATGTCCCTAGTGTTATCACAAAATTATAGAAGCATATTCTGTTCAAAGAAGTCTTCATAATAAAAAGCATCTTTGAAAAACCTACACTATCCTTAATGGTGAAAGACTAGATGCTTTCCCTCTGAGATCTGCAACAAAACAGGGGCATTCATTCTTGCCCCTTCTGCACAACATTGTATTAATATTAGAAGTTCAATCAAGGGTAATCAGCAAGAGAACAAAAGACATGCAAAGGGGAAAAGAAGTAGTAAAACTTTATCTGTTCACAGATGACATGATATTGGACATTAAAAAAGCTTGTAAGAACTCACTAAAAATATTATCACTCATGAAAAACTTCAGTAAGATTGTAAGATACAATATGGATGTAAAATAATCCATTGCATGATTATCACTTGGAATAATCAATACAAAATAAAATTTCTGCTTCATGTAAAATGATATCAAAAAGAATAAGTTGATTATGAACAAAATGAAATGTGAATGAAAAAGAATAGCAAAATGAAGTGTGTGTGTGAAATTCATGGTTTGAAAACATAAAATATTGGTCAAAGAAGAGCTAAATAAGTGGAAAAAATCTTGTATCCATGGATCATATTACTTAATATAGTTAAAATGGTGTAATAACCTCCCAATTAATCTATAGATTCCACATAATCCTTATCACAGTCTCAAATGATAGCCAATCCTAATGTTGAAATGAAACTCTATAGGACACTATCCGTTCAGTTCAGTTCAGTCGCCCAGCCATGTCCAACTCTTTGCAATCCCATGAACCACAGCACGCCAGGTCTCCCTGTCCATCACCAACTCCCGGAGTTCACCCAAATTCAAGTCCATAAAGTCAGTGATGCCATCCAACCATCTCATCCTCCGTTGTCCCCTTATCGTCCTGCAGTCAATCTTTCGCAGCATCAGGGTCTTTTCTAATGAGTCAGCTCTTCGCATCAGGTGGCCAAAGTATTGAAGTTTCAGCTTCAACATCAGTCCTTCCAATGAACACCCAGGACTGATCTCCTTTAGAATGGACTGGTTGGATGTCCTTGCAGTCCAAGGGACTCTCAAGAGTCTTCTCCAACACCACAGTTCAAAAGCATCAATTCTTCGGTGATTAGCTTTCTTTATAGGCCAACTCTCACATCCATACATGACCAGTGGAAAAACCATAGCCTTGACTAGATGGACCTTTGTTGGCAAAGTAATGTCTCTGCTATTGTACATACTGTCTAGGTTGGTCATAACTTTCCTTTCAAGGAGTAAACGTCTTTTAATTTCATGGCTACAATCACCATCTGCAGTGATTTTGGAGCCCAGAAAAATAAAGTCAGCCACTGTTTCCCCATCTATTTCCCATGAAGTGTTGAGACCAGATGCCATGATCTTAGTTTTCTGGATGTTGAGCTTTAAGCCAACTTTTTCACTCTCCTCTTTCACTTTCATCAAGAGGCTCTTTAGTCCTTCTCTACTTTCTGCCATAAGGGTGGTGTCATATGATATCTGAAGTTATTGATATTTCTCCCAGAAATCTTGGTTCCAGTTTGTGCTTGATCCAGTGGATGTTGGTAATTTGATCTCTGGTTCCTCTGCCTTTTCTAAAACCAGCTTGAACATCTAGAAGTTTGCGGTTCCCGTATTTCTGAAGCCTGGCTTGGAGAAGTTTGAGCATTACTCTACTAGCGTGTGAGATGAGTGCAATTGTGCAGTAGTTTGAGCATTCTTTGGCATTAACTTTCTCTGGGATTGGAATGAAAACTGACCTTTTCCAGTCCTGTGGTCACTGCTGAGTTTTCCAAATTTGCTGGCATATTGAGTGCGGCACTTTCACAGCATCATCTTTCTGAATTTGAAATAGCTCAATTGGAATTCCATCACCTCCACTAGCTTTGTTCATAGTGATGCTTCCTAAGGTCCACTTGACTTCACATTCAAAGATGTCTGGCTCGAGGTGAGTGATCACACCATCGTGATTATCTGGGTCATGAAGATCTTTTTTGTACAGTTCTTCTCTTGCCACCTCTTCTTAATATCTTCTGTTTCTGTTAGGTCCAGACCATTTTTGTCCTTTATTGAGCCCATCTTTTCATGAAATGTTCCCTTAGTGTCTCTAATTTTCTTGAAGAGATCTCTAGTCTTTCGTAGTCTATTGTTTTCCTCTATTTCTTTGCACTGATCACTGAGGAAGGCTTTCTTATCTCTCCTTGCTATTCTTTGGAACTCTACATGCAAATGAATGTATCTTTTCTTTTCTCCTTTGCTTTTCACTTCTCTTCTTTTCACAGCTATTTGTAAGGCCTCCCCAGACAGCCATTTTGCTTTTTTGCATTTCTTTTTCTTGGGGATGGTCTTGATCCCTGTCTCCTGTACAATGTCACAAACCTCTGTCCACAGTTCATCAGGCACTCTATCAGATCTAGTCCTTTAAATCTATTTCTCACGCCCAATGTATAATCATAAGGGATTTGATTTAGGTCGTATCTGAATAGTGAGTGGTTTTCCCCACTTTTTTTCAAATTATGTCTGAATTTGGCAATAAGGAGTTCATGATCTGAGCCACAGTCAGCTCCCTGTCTTGTTTTTGCTGACTGTATAGAGCTTCTCCATCTTTGTCTGTGAAGAATACATGAACAGTATGAAATACATGCACAGTATGAAAAGGATACTATCAATAAAGTGAAAAAACAACCCAGAGAATGGTAGAAAATATTTGCAAATCACAATCTTATAAGTATTTGTTCCTAGACTACAAAATAATTTTTACAACTCAGTGATAATAAATAAAAATAAATCAATTTTTAATGAGCAAAAGATCTTATTAGATATAAAATGGTAAAATATTCCACATCATTACTTGTCCTGAAGTGAAGTGAAGTCACTCAGTCGTGTCTGACTCTTTGCGACCCCATGGACAGTAGCCTGCACCAGGCTCCCTAGTCCATGGGATTTTCTAGGCAAGAGTACTAGAGTGGGTACTTGTCAGAGTAATACAAATCAAAGCTACAATAAAATATTTCTTTGTATCCACTTCATGTATATGTATAGGATGGTTTTCTATGGTAGCTATAATTATAAAATTATATTTTATCAGTATAATTATAAAAACAAGATAACAAATACTGATTTTCTAAGATGTGGACAGTTTGGAACTCTCATACACTGCTGTTAGGAATGTAAAATAATGCAGCCAGCTTGGAAAACAATCAGGCAGTTCTTTAGGTAGTTAAACATAGATTTGTGTGTGCATGTTCAGTCACAAAGTCATGTTCCAGTCTTTGTGACCCCATAGACTGTAGCCCACGAGACTCTGTCCATGAGATTTTCCAGGCAAGAATAGTGGAATGGGTGGCCATTTTCCTCTCCAGGGGATCGTCCTAATCCAAGGATGGAACCTATGTCTCCTGTGTTGGCAGGTGGATTTTTTACTACTGGGCCACCTGCGAAGGCCAAACATAGACTTACTATATGATATGGCAATTTCATTCCTAGATATATTTCCAAGGGAAATGAGAACTAAATGCATGAAAAATCTTGTAGAATATTTATATTTTTTGTTTATAGCAGAATTATATTCAATAGTCAAAATGTGAAAACAGCTCAATGATGAGCAGATAAACAAAATGTGATATAAATGCATAAACACTATCATTTGACCATAAAAATGAATGAGTTGCTGAATGAGCTACAATGTAGAAGAAATTTTTAAATCTTATATTACATGAAAGTAGTTACTCACAAAACACTGCATAGCACATGCTTAATTTTTAATGAAAAGTCCAGAATAGGAAAATCCATGGCAATAGAATACAAGTTCATGGTTCCATATGGCTGGGGGCATAGGGATTCAGTTCAGTTCAGTCGCTCAGTCATGTCCGACTCTTTGTGACCTCATGAATCACAGCACGCCAGGCTTCCCTGTCCATCACCGACTCCCGGAGTTTATTCAAACTCATGTCCATCAAATCAGTGATGCCATCCAGCCATCTCATCCTCTTTATGACCAACTTACATAACATATTGAAAAGCAGTAGGGGATAGTTCTAGGGTTTAGAATTTCTTTACAGGATGTTAAAAAAAGAGTTCTAATATCTACTGCAGTGATCGTTGGACAAACTCGTGAATATACTGAAAAGCATTGAATTATAAACTTTAAATTAGTGAATTGTATGTTATGTGAACAATGCCTCAATGAATCTGTTATGTTTTATAAAGGGGTAATTATCAAGATTTGGACTGTACATAAACTTGAAAGCATCACATTTAATAGTTCATAATAGGCCTCCCTGGTGGCTCAGATGGTAAAGAATCTACCTGCCATGCGGTAGACCTGGGCTCGATCCCTGTATTGTGAAGATCCCCTAGAGGAGGAAATGGCAACCCACTCCCATATTCTTGCTTGGAAAATCCCTTGGAGAGAAGTGCCTGGCAGGCTACAGTCATGGGGTCACAAAGAGTCTGACATGACTGAACGACAACACTTCACCTTCATCAAGAGGCTTTTTAGTTCCTCTTTGCTTTCTGCCATTAGGGTGGTGTCATCTGTATATCTGAAGTTATTGATATTTCTCCTGGCAGTCTTGATCCAGCTTGTGAGTCATCCAGCCCAGCATTTTGCATTATATACTCTGCATTTAAGTTAAATAAATAGTGACAACATACAGCTTTATCATATTCATTTCCCAATTTTCAACCAGTTGCTCTGTGTCCACTTCTAACTGTTGCTTCTTGTCCTGCATACAGGCTTCTCAGAAGGCAGGTAAGGTGGTCTGGTATTCCTTTTTCTTTAAGACTTTTCCACAGTTTGTTGTGATCCACACAGTCAAAGATTTTAGTATAGTCAATGAAGCACAAGTAGATGTTTTTCTGGAATTCCTCTGGTTCTTCTATGATCCAGAGGATTTTGGCACTTAATTATTAAACCAAATAAAAATGATGTGGGTCAAGTTGTGTTTATAATTTCAAATAATGAGAAAAAATGGCTTTTTCTTGCATGCAAATTACACCCCAACAGTCATCATCACTGTCACCTCTGAGTTAATAGGTTCGTAAGGGCATTGATTTCAGAACTGAAGATATGAAATAGCTATCTTTTATACAGCATAATTTAAGTAACTGGACAATCAGGCATGATATAAGTGATGATAGAAAGATCAGCAATCATTTTAAACTTTAGTTTTAATTGGAAGATAATTGCTTTACAATGCTGTTTTGGTTTCTGCCACACATCAACATGAATCAGTCATAGGTATACATTCCCTCCTTCTTGAGCCTCCCTCCAACGCCACCGCATCCCACCCTTTTAGGCTGTCACAGGATACTGGGTTGAGCTCCTTGTGTTATACAGCAGCTTCCCACTAGCTATTCATTTTACGTATGGTAGTGTATATGTTTCAGTGTTACTCTCTCAGTTCATCCCACCCTCTCCTTCCTCTGCTGTGTCCACAAGTCTGTTCACTATGTTTGCATCTCTATTGCTGCCCTGCAAGTAGGTTTATCAGCACCATTTTTCTATATTATATATATATATATATACATTAATATATGACATTTGTTTTTCTCTTCCTGACTTACTTATATCTGTATAACAGCCTCTAGATTCATCCACCTCCCTAGAACTGACTCAAATTTGTTCCTTTTTGTGGCTGATAATCAAGAATATACAACAGAGAAAAGACCAGCAGTTCCTTTAAAAGAGTAAAATTTAAACAATTTTGGTGTCCTATGTATGCCCTGATCTACTCAAATAACTATATTTTAAAATAAATACTCAAACATAACAAGGCAAGATGCTTTGACAAAAAGTCAGATGAATCAAGAATAACCAAAATAGAGAAGAAATAATATAAATAAAATTAAATTGAAATACAAAAGACACATCTCTGATTATGAAAATAAAGGAAACATCATATTAAATATCTTCCATAGTGAAATATTACTGTTACTAATATGTATTAGCTCATATATTAATAGATAATAGTCTAATAGGCAGTGGTCATCATTTCAGAAAAGAGAAACAAGTTGAAACAATTTATCCCACATCCTCTTAGCTCAGTGACAAAACCAGGAACTGAAACCAGAGAAAAGAGAACAACAATAATAAAGGAATCTGAATTTAGCCACCAGTGGGTAGAACACTGTCCCTAAATAAATTACCATCATCAATGCCTTTTCAGTTCAATTCAGTTCAGTCGCTCAGTCGTGTCTGACTCTTTGCGACCCCATGAATCGCAGCATGCCAGGCCTCTCTCTCCATCACCAACTCCTGGAGTTCACTCAAACCCATGTCCATCGAGTCAGTGATGCCATCCAACCATCTCATCCTCTGTCGTCCCCTTCTCCTCCTGCCCTCAATCTTCCCCACCATCAGGGTCTTTTCAAATGAGTCAGCTCTTTGCCATCAGGTGATGATAAAATTTAATCATACTTGTTAAATGAGAACATGCTTAGCTTACCCTTGTTGTTTGTTGTTCCTTAGTCATCATGTCTGACTCTTTTTTGACCCCATGGAATGTAGCCCGCCAGCCTCCTGAGGCCCATGGGATTCTCTAGGAAAGAATATTGGAATGGGTTGCCATTTGCTCTTCCAGGGAATCTTCCTGACTCAGAGATCACACCCACATCTCCTAAATTGCTGGTGGATTATTTACCTCTGAGCCACCAGGAGAGCTCACAGTTACTTAATCCTTCAAATGAGAAGATTCTCTTTAAATCAGGGAACACATCACTATCTTCCTTAACCTAATATGGTTCAACAATCCACATTTTAATGTCTGAAAATACGTTGAACGTCTTAGCAATATTGACAACTAGTTCTTTTGATCGAGATAATTTTCTGTTGTGTTACTTAACATATCATTAAAATACTCCATAGCCTTTGAGATTTTCAAATAACAACATAATAAATATTCACTTGAAATAAAACTATTTCATATTGAAATTTTACTTTATACACTGACTAAGACACAGGCTCTGCTGGAGTTCTAAGAAATTTCAACAAAGTATTTTAAATTCATAATTAAACAGCAGCATTCAAATATAGACTAGAAATCAGAAGTTTAAACAGAAATCCTGTACTTAATATCAAAAAAGTATCAGCTACCTACTAAATATTTTTATATAAGCCTTTCATTACCAGAAATACACTTCTAGTTGGCATTATTAAAAGTGACAGTGTGCCCTTTACATTCATCTGGATATAATAGGTATATGAATAATTGAAATATTATCTACTATCTAAATGAATGTTAAAGTATTATGGTCTCTCAAGATCATATCAAAATAGTTCTGAGGAGAAACTATCATTAATATTTAAGTGGAATCTCTTCTGTATTATGACAAAACAAAGCCAAAGAAATGAAATTAGCATCTATGTGTGTTTTTCATTTCCAATCTAAAAGGTGACCCTGTAGATCTTACAGCTGTATGTTATTACATATTAAGTACTTGCTCAATAATTTTCTTAATACTTGTAGCCAGAATGACTTGAAAAAACTTAAGGTTCATATGACCTTCAGTTTTTAAATAATTTAACACTCATCTGGAAATGTCTCTGTTAGACATCCCTTTGCCATATGTATGTTTATTCCGCATACTAAATTTATTATCAGAGTGGAATTTGGCGGTCATTGAAACAGTGAAAGGACTAATTGGGTTTAATCCAAAAGAATTTGTATTTTTGAAGTTCAATATTTAACACTAAATATTGGCTTATCTATAATAATTGTGATATTAGTATGGTCATATATTGTAGAATTTTAATTTTACTATTTGTCAAGTAAGCAGGGTAGATTATATTAGCAGGTATAGCCCTAAAACAGTATTATTTCAAAATGTTGTCCCATGTCATGAGATTACAATTGACTTTTATACTAAAGTGGCTAAAAACCTTGGTCTTTTATACTTGGTCTACATTTCAACTTAAATTTATCACATTTTTTT
>SJYT01052399.1:266550-344007 GCA_006410635.1 Cephalophus harveyi | reverse complement strand
ATGAGATGGCTGGATGGCATCACGGACTCGATGGACGTGAGTCTGAGTGAAGTCCGAGAGATGGTGATGGACAGGGAGGTCTGGCATGCTGCGATTCATGGGGTCGCAAAGAGTCAGACATGACTGAGCGACTGAACTGAACTGAACCATGGTATGTCTTGCTCTGGAACTTGTTGGCTCTTGGCTTGGTCTCGGTTTCAATGTAGGTTTTGAGGCATTTGGGTGAGCTCTTGTTTATTAATGTTTCCTGGAATCAAGANATTCATGGGGTCGCAAAGAGTCGGACATGACTGAGCGACTGAACTGAACTGAACCATGGTATGTCTTGCTCTGGAACTTGTTGGCTCTTGGCTTGGTCTCAGTTTCAATGTAGGTTTTGAGGCATTTGGGTGAGCTCTTGTTTATTAATGTTTCCTGGAATCAAGTGTTCTCTGATGTTCTCAAATTTTGGAGTTAAACTCCTACTTCTAGCTTTCAGTCTTATTCTTACAGTAGCCTCAAGGCATCTCTATCCATACAGCACAGATGATAAAACATTTAGCTAATGGTGAAACAATTCTCCACAGCGAGGGCTACTGAGATGTACTCACAGAGTTACATGGAGAAGAGAAGAGAGAGGAAAGAGATAGAGGTGACGAAGAGGAGGAGAGGGAAATCAAAAGGGGAGAGACCAATCTAGCCAGCAATCAGTTCCCTAAGTGTTCTCCATAGCCTTGATTACCCAGAGAGATTCATAGAGTTAAGTAGAGAAGAGAAGTGGGAGGGAGGAGATAAGGGTGACCTGGAGAGGGGAAAGGCAGAGTCAAAAGGGGAGAGATCAATCAAGACAGTAAGCACACCCCTAAGTAAAAATGGGTACTGAAGATTGGATTCTTAAAAGTATGAAATTGATCACAAATACAAAAAGCAAAGATTAAAAATCTAGAGTAGAGGTTACACTCTCAAAAATACAATATTAAAAATACAAAACAAAATCAATCACAAAAGTTATTTTAAAAATATGAAATTTGCTTTAAAAATAGGGTCTTTATTTTGCAAGGTAATAGTAGCTTTAAAAATTTAAATTAAAGGAGTTATAAAGAACTTAAATATAAAAAAACTTTAAAAATTATAATAGTAAAAATATATCTAGGAATTTCTCTGGAGCTGCCGTGGGCATTGTGGGATCAGTTCAGTTTCAGATAGTTCCTTATTCCAGGTTGTACTTGTTCTCAAGGGCCCTTCCAATGCTTCAGTTCAGTTCAGTTCAGTTCAGTCACTCAGTCGTGTCTGACTCTTTACAACCCCATGAATCGCAGCACACCAGGCCTCCCTGTCCATCACCAACTCCCATCCAATGCTTAGTCAATGTTAACTACAGAGTTTTAATCTGTTGCACCTGTCACCTCCAGAGCAGTTCCCTCTTCTTTGTTTATTTTGGATTCCTCTGATTACAGTCTCTTCAGTGTCTAATTTCCACCCTGACACAAAGGGGCAAAGGTAGTCACTTATTTAGCCTCACTTGTTCAGTTGTGTTGTGGGGAGGGAGGAACACTGCAAACAAATATCACTGGCATATATGAAGAGTGCTCACCGTTTATGGACCACACTGAGTTTGCCCTACTTCATGGTGGCGTGTGCTTTCCTGGTCTACACTGCTCAGGCTCTAGGTTGCTCTGCATGGGTACTGTCCAAAACTGACCCTGCATTTCATGCACTTTCCAGGTCTGAGATGCTCAGGTTTAGGTTCTCATGTACTCAGCAAGTGCACAGACTCGGTTGGGTGTGCATTTTTTGCCTCTCCCAGGTCTGAGCAGCTCAGACTACCAAGTGCTTGGTGAGCACACCCAGGTGGGCCAGGTGTCTTAATCACTTCTCTGGCCCCAGCCACTTGGTTTCCCGTATGCACTGCAATAACACCATCTCAGGTGTGCTGTGTTTCTCCTCTGGGGAGCTGATCTCAAGCTTAGACCCTCCTGGCAGTTGTCAAAAATTCAGGATTCCAGGAAGATGTGGTCAGCAACTGGGAGCCTGCTCACAGTTTGGTTGAGGATGCCAGTCTCTGAGGATGAGATTGCCCCTTGTCTTCTGGCTCTGGCTGTTGCATGCCTGTCTCTCTGCCTCCGGCACTGGGGGAGGAGCCTGTATGCAGCCGACTAGACCTCCTTCCATATTCGCTCAATCCTTTGTTCTGTGAGTGGACCAGGCTGTGTATTAGGTTAGAGTCTTTGACGGGAAAGTTCTCTCTCTCTTTTTTCCCCCTCTCTCTCTGGCTATCCACAGTTTGGAGTGCTACTTCACGTTAGCTCCCTCAGATTGTCCTCAGGGCATCCAGGCCCAGTTCTTACCCTCAGCACACAACCCGCGCCTCCCTGTCCAGCCCCTGCTTGCTGGTGGTGGAAGAGAGCATCTGGGCTACTTCTTTGCTGAGAGCTGCAGTTAGGCAACTCCTTTTTTTCCCTCTCAGTTATGTTTCCCTCTGAGATTCCAAAACTCCCCAAAGACCCGCTGGTGAGAGGGTTTCCTGCTGTTTGGAAACTTCTCCTCCTTCACAACTCCCTCCCCAGAATGTCTCTCTTTTTGTCTTTTATATTTTGTCCTACCTCCTTTCGAAGAGAATGGGCTGCCTTTCTTGATGTCTGATGTCTTCTGCCGGCATTCAGAAGTTGTTTTGTGGAATTTTCTCAGCATTCAAATGATCTTCTGATGAATTTGAGAGGGAGAAAGTGGTCTCCCTGTCCTATTCCTCTGCCATCTTGGGGCTGCCCCCATCTCCCAGCCCCCCTAATTTGTTAAAAGGAAACTCTCCTGAGATGGAAATCTCTGGTAAAACAATCATAAAATTATCCAGCCCTTTCCACAAGTTTGGGATTCTTTTTCCAGAAGAAATTATTTCAAATTTCTTTGATGGCAGAGGTTTTCAAAAGTTAGTAGATATCAGAGAAACACAGAAGGCTTGTTAATGCACAGATTGCTGGGCAGTACCTCTGTAAGTTTTGTTTTTTTTTTTTCCCCCCCCAGTGGGCAGAACTTTAAACATTAAGGGTTAATTTTCCACTCACATTTTGATATATGGATTCTTATCCAACTTTTATCTAAAAGCACTTACTCTTTATTATTTCAAATCAGAGTAAAATCATTAATATACAGGAAATGAAAACCTTTCAGATTCAAGCTAGATCTGAGCACACTGTTGTAATAACAACTGGACTTTTATTTTTGACTAGTAGTGATATAATTAACTACATTTTGCAGTGGGCCAATTAGGGTAGGCATTGGTCAAATTGGATAGAAAAAAAATTCTGGTCAAATTGTATAGAAAATAATTTATTGATCAAATCATTCCCTCATCAGCACATCTACATATCCAAAACTTTATTATGTTAACATGTAATTAATGCAATGTTACCATGACATATTTTACATCTTGTTGTCCTACTTTTGGATTATGGTGCATTTTACTCTGAGAGTATATCTCAGGTTGGATCAGCTACATTTCAAGTGCTCAGTAGGGACAGTGGCTAACAGCTCTGTATTGGGCAGTGCAGGTTTATAGGATATTTTCAGGTACTACTTGTCATTAGTGTTCTTTTTTTTTTTTTTTTTAAGCAAGGGTTTGTGGTTTTTTTAAATGTCTGGACTTTAGAAAGTGATGGAGAGTACATTAATAACAGATTAAAAGTGAATGATGTCGATTACACTGCACGTAGCATTAAATTTTTTTTTCTGAAAAAATTAGAACACATTACTCTGGTATTAAAATACTCCATAAATTAAAAAGTCACAAAATGAGGGAAATTCCAATATGACTTGTATGTTTCACTGTTCTTTTCTGAAAGGAAGAAAATAGCCAAAATTCATAGACTAGGTGGCAAATATGAGTATTTCACTAAAGATATAGAGATAGCAAATACACATCTGAAAAAAAATGATCATGAATCTTTAGGGAAATGTAAATAAAACAACAGTGAGATAGCATGACAAACTTATCAAAAGGGTTAAAATTAACAATAATGGATCAGAAGAAAAATAATAATTAAAAAATAAAGATAAGCATATTCCTAATAAAAATGCTAATAACCTGGAATGTTATCCTCTACCGTATTTATGTAGAAAGATATGTATACATACAACATATTAAAGTGACAGTTTCCTTAAAAAAAAAAAAAAAAAGATTGACTAAGTGAAGTATTCACTCGATACAGGAGGAAATGTACCTCCCAAACACTGCTGGGAAGAAAAAAAAAAAAAAATTTCCCAGGCAATCCAGTGCCTGGACCAAGGTGTTCACTGCTCAGGGCCCAGGTTCAATCCCTGCTTGGGAAATTAAGATCCCCCAAGCCATGCAGTGTGGAAAAAAAAAAAAAAAAGAAAGAAAAAAAGGTATAGTTAGCTCAGATCATAATTTGCTAATTTGTTAAAGTTAACATTCACCTATCATGATTCACACCTTGCACTCTGAGTTACTGAGGAAACGATAAATGAAACATATATCTACATAAAGAATTACACACAAATATTTTACCAGCCTTTTTTTCAATAGTGAAAAATTAGGAAAACTTCAAATGTCCATAAGCAAATGAATGGATAATAGTGGTATATCCAAAAACAAGAATATTTCTTAGAAAAAAAATTATGAGCTGCTCATATATTATTGATGACTCTTCAAGTATTTATGCAACATAAATAAAAGCAGGAAAAAGAGTGAATACTTTGATTTACATCATTTGAATTCTAGAAAATGCAAAGTTATCTATTATAATGGAAAATAAATCAATGGTTACATGGAGGGCTGTGGAGGGCAAGGAGAGAGAGTATAAAAGCTCATGAAATTAATATACAGTAACATAGTCATTACCATCACTGTGATGGTGGTGTTACTTCTATACATGTTTCAAAACTCATCAGATAGCTTTTGAAATGATTCATGGTTAAAAAAAAAAAAAAAAACTCTATGTCCAAATTTCTGGAAAGTAAGTTTGGTAATCCTACATTCATTCCACTTTCTCAGGCCCTTTGTGGATCAGTTTTACCTCAAAGATAGCAAATAGAGTGAGCAATGAAGGACCTTCCACCTGAGTCAACAAGAATGTGACCTGGGTCACAGATACATTTGTAGACTAGATTCTCCTTTTTTCTATTTTTATTCTTTTTCACCTGCCTTGCTCTTGGTAGGACCTGGGGGAAATTTTCCTCTCGGCACTGTTGACATTCCCTGTGAACAAGAGAAAATATTTATGCTGCTTCCAGAAGCAGTTATGTTGTCACACCTGACCCCTCCTCAGGGTGATCTAAGTCTCCTGAAACTCACCATAGCATCCAAGCCTGAAGTGAGGACAAGAAAGCTCTGCAGTCTTTCACAGGAGGCAATGGGCAGAAATGCAAATTTGGCAAAAACTAGTAAGCTAATTTCTGCCTCTGTATTGATTCCTCTGAGGCACAGAAAGTTTGATACCACATGAAATTTGTACACCTCTTCATGCTTGTAGAGCCCAATTCTGTTTACAAAACACACTACATGGTAAATGGAACATCCAAGATTAAGGAGGACTTAAACAGTAAAGTCTTTGCTATTGTACAAACCAAAGCAATGGTCAGGCAGATACGCCAGCAATGCCTGGAAATTCTTAATTGGTGACTTGGAGACTAGAAAAATTCATCACAAGTATCTTCATATCAACACGTCCCTGGAAAAGGTGGTCCTTCTCTGCATGCTGCCAGATGAACTCCTGACGTTCTCTGGGCCAGTATTGCATCAGGCTCATGCACAAGCTGTTCAGAAAGGGAAGGAAGACATTCCAAGGATTCAGGCTAATCCTAATTTCCTCCAACAAATGAGAGAACAGAGTGAACCTCCCTGAACATTCTGAGGTAGTGACTAATGCATACTTTGGAGACCTGCCAGGTTAGAGGTGAAATGGATATGGTGACAGAAACTGTAAGTGATGTTAATCTATCAAGAGCAGATTAGTGTGCAACACAGTTACACTTGCTTGATGTAATTATGAAGAATCTCTTTACTCTTGGTGCTTGGATATATGAGGCAATTAATGTCTCACAGATTGGTCCAGTGTCATTACACAGAACAAGGAAACTACATTCCTTATATATCTAAGGCCTTTTGCCAGTGTGAATTCTCTGGTGCTGAGAGAGGTTAGATTTTTGGCTAAAAAACTTCCCACATTTGGGGCAGTCATATGGCTTTTCTCCTGTGTGAACTCTCTGATGATAATGAAGGGTGGAATGAGAGGTAAAAGACTTCCCACCTTCACTGCATTCATAAGGCCTTTCTCCTGTGTGGACTCGCTGATGAATAATGAGGTGAATTCTTTGGGTAAAGGATTTTCCACAGTCACTACATTCATGAGGCCTTTCTCCTGTATGAACTCTCCAATGTTGAATGAGTATTCAGCTATTGGTAAAAAATTTCCCACAGTCACTGCACTTATAAGGCCATTCTCCATTGTGAACCCTCTGATGATAGCCAAGGGCATAGACAAAAGTAAGAGTTCTCACATTCACTGGGCTCATAAAGCCTTTCTCCAGTGTGAATTCTCTGGTGTTTAGAGAGGTATGAAAATCTGGCTAAAGGATCTCCCACAATCAGTACATTCATAATGTTTTTCTCCAGTGTGAACTCTCTGGTGTTATTCAGCTGGGAACTATCCCTAAAATATTTCCCACATTCACTTCAGTCAAAAGTCCACTCTACTATGTGAATGCTCTGATGACAATGGAGGGCAAAGTTAGAGGTAAAACATTTGCTGCACTTATAAGGCCTTTCTCCTGTGTGAACTCTACAGTGTTGAATGAGTATTGGTCCATTGGTAAAGGATTTCCCACAGTCACTGCACTCATACGATTTTTCTCTTGTATGAACTTTCTGAAGATAACAGAGGGCAGAACCAGAGGTAAAAGATTTCGCACATTCACTACATTCAAAAACCCTTTCTCCAGTGTGAACTCTCTGGTGTTGAGATAGGAAAGATTTATGGCTAAAGGATTTCCCACATTCACTGCACTCATAAGGCCTTTCTCCTGCGTGAATTATTCGGTGTATAATGAGGTGATTTATTTTGGTAAAAGACTTCGTACAATCAGTATACTCATATGGCCTTTCTCCAGCGTAAATTCTCTGATGATAATGCAGGCCAGAGCTAGAGGTAAAGATTTCCCTCATTCCCCACACTTACGAGTCTTCTCTTCAGTGTGAACTCTCTGATGATAATGGAGGGCAGAGCTAGAAGTAAAATATTTCCCACATTCACTGCACTCATAAGGCTTTTCTCCTGTATGAACCCTCCAGTGTTCAATTGCATCAGATTTTCATTTAAAGGACTTTCTACATTCAGGGCATTCATAGCTTATTTCTCCAGTATAAACTGTCTGTTGCTGAATAAATATGGAGCTATGGCCAGAAGATTGTGCACAATGATAGCATCCATGGCAATTTTCTCTAGTGTTACTCCTCTGAGGATAAATGAGGACAAATTCTTGGCTAAAGGATTTCCCACATTTGCTGCACTTGTACTGCCTTGCCCTAGTATGAATTTTTTGATGCTGAATGAGGACTGAACTTCCTCTAAAAGATTTGCACAGTCACCACACTCATAACACCTGTCACCAGTGTGGACTTTCTGGTGCACAACAAATGAGGATCTATACTTGAATTTCCCCCCACGTTTATTGCACACAAAACTACCTTTCAGTGTAGGCACTCTGGTCCTAAACAAGTGTGTGTTTGGGGCTGAAGACTTTCTCCCCTGGTACAATGACTTTTTTTTGCTTTGTAAAGTTTCCATGCAGTGGGTGACTGTATTTGGCTTCTCCCCAGTGTGACTGACCTGTTGCTTCAGATATTCTGAGGTGGCTCAGAAGTCATCCCCAACTTCCTTGCTTGTTAAAAGTTTCTCTGACACATGGAAGTTGGAACTCTTCACAAATGAAGGCCTGTCCACACTGATTATGAATGGTTTCTCTTGCATGTACTGCTCCTGGTGCTGTTGAGGGCCTGCGCTGAAATAAAATACTTTTGCACAAGCCCTACACTTCAATTGTTTCTTGTTGTGTTGTGTTCCCTACTGCTCAGGCTTGAGAGACAGTGTCTCTCAAGACTGGACCACACAGTTCACAGGGATGAGTTTTCTGAGAAGATGAAGGCTCCTTGGAAGTCCTGGCCTGTGACACTGCCACAGAAACACTCTGTTCAAAGGAAGCCTCAATTTCTCCTCTCCACTGCAGAAACCCAGTGAGGTTATAAGTTCTCCAGCATCACATCACGGTACAAGCATCTCTGAGCCACGTCAAGAAGCTTCCATTCTTTCCAGCTGAAGGATAGGGCAATGTTCTCAAAGGTCACACCACCCTGAGACGGGTCCCTCAGCGCTGCTGCTGCCATCGGACTTTGGCCAGAGCAGGGCTAGAAGCGGCCTGAGAACTCGAGCACTGCAAGGCCTCTCCCGGGCCTAACGTGGGTCACCCCAGGCGACGTCGCTGAGTCTCAGATCTGCCTCCGTGCAGCGGGAACAGGCTCTCCTCTCGGGCCTTCTTAATGTGGTCACCTCGATCCTGACACAACAGTCTGGAGCTGGAAAGGACACAAAGGGCACAAAAAAATCACTACCACAACGAGGACGCCAGGAGTCCCTTCTGTCATTAGTATTCTTAACGGCCCCTGAAGGAGAAATAAATATCAAGTTAGTGAAATGCAGTTCATTCTTCTTTTTTTTTTTTTTTTCTGAGTATAATTTCTTTACATTGTTGTATTAGCTTCTGCTGTACAATAAAGTGTGTCAGCTATGAAAGTGAAAGTGTTATTCACTCAGTTGTGTCCAACACTTTGCTACCCCATGGACTGTAGCCCATCAGGCTCTTCTGTCCATGGAATTCTCCAGGCAAGAATACTAGAGTGGATAGCCTTTCCCTTCTCCAGAGGATCTTCCCAACCCAGGGATTGAACCCAGGTCTCATTCATTTCATGCAGATCCTTTACTGTCTGAGCCACAAGGGAAGTCCAAATCAGCTGTATGTATATATATATATATCCTCCTCCCTCTCAGACTTCCCTCCCTCCCCCTCCATCTCACCCTTCTAGGTCATCAGAGAGCACTGAGCTGAGCCCCCTGTGCTATACAGCAAGTTCCCACCAGCTATCTATTTTACACATAGTAGTGTATTTATGTCAGTCCTAATCTCCCAATTCATCACACCCTCCTGTTCTTGTGTCACATGTCTGTTCTGTAAGTCTGCATCTTACCTGTCCTACAAATATGTTCATCTTTATCATTTATCTAGATTCCACATATATAGTTCATTCTTAAGTAATATATTGATGGAACAAAAAAAATGCCCACTGTTCCTCCTATTTTTCAATACTGTTTCAAATTTATGCTGTCTTGCACTTGTGTTTTTATTAACTATTCTCCACATCTCTGGGTGGCACACAGAACTGTAAGTCTGACAGAGACAGATCCTTGCCCTCAGTATTATGAATGACCAGTTAAAATTCAATTATTTAAGTACCTTTACTAGCCTATGAGAGGACTTTGCTGGTAGCTCAGACAGCAAAGAATCCACCTGCAAAGGAGATCTGGGTTTGATCCCTGGGTTGAGAAGATCCTCTGGAGAAGGGAATGGCTACCACTCCAGTATTCTTGCCTGGTGAATCCCATGGACAGAGGAGTCTGGCGAGCTATTGTACATGGGATTGTAAAGAATCAGATACAACTGAGCAACTAACACTTCTCAGTTTCACTAGCCCATGAAGTCTTCCCTAATGAAACCTAGCTTGTAAGTATACATATAGGAAGTACTGGTTGCAATGTACTGATATCAGTCATTTCTCCCAGTAAGGGATGTGGGTACATAGGTACACCTTCAGTTATGTATTATAAATGTTTTGTGAAAGTGGCTCTTCTCTAAACCCCTCTAGTCACTCATCCTGTGACTCTGTCTTTTCTCATGAACTTTCATCTTACTGGGCATTATTTGCTAATCACTTATCAAATTAAATATATTCCAGGAATGACACTGCAGCATAAATTGAGGTGTAAGTGGGCAATCTTATGACTACTGTCTTTGATTATGAGAGAGTCATTTCCTAGGCAGGTTGATAAGAAGTCTAGGGGACCCCCAAGGAGAGAGGGGTCTGGAGTTCTCAAGGAGGAAGAAAGGACAAATGTTTTATTTTTCCTTCTACATTCCTTAGGATTATATAGCAATAATGTATCCTGCTTGAGGACAGTCTCTGGAAAAAACCTTCTGGCTAATCCTGTTATCTTAAAATGTAAATTATGAGAGTAGGTCTAGTGAGGTCTTTACAACTTCCAGACACTCTTTTGATTCACTGTAATAACTAATTAGAGAGTATATAACTCCATTGCTAACACTAGCAAGGGGGTACTCTTTCTGTCCCCTCTGATGCTTATGTCAGAAGCTTTCTCTATCTCCTTTATACTTTAATAAAACTTTATTACATAGAAGCTCTGAGCGATCAAGCTTTGTCTCTGGCCCCAGATTGAATTCTTCTCCTCCAGAGACCAAGAATTATGGCGTGTTTTCATGGTTCTGCAACAGCCTTTCATCTTGGGGACTCATCCGGGATCCTTCAGGACAAGGTAAGGATGCTGGAGCTCTAGTTCTTTTTTCTCCTAGTGAACACGTTTTCTGCTGTACTTTACTAACTCTGCAGTGTTCTGAATGTGAATGAATGAAATGTCCTGCGAGAAGCAAGTGAGGAGCCCTGCTCTGCGGTTCCACAGTGACCTCATATGGCTTATGGCAGAAACTTGTGGGGGGTTTATACCAACTTGCCAATGCCAAGAGGCACCCAATGTCTCCTTTAGGGACCAATCAGAAATAGGCAAAGCGTGTGGACCGAACTCTCCTTTCTCAGTCAAACTTTTCAGTCTCTTTGACTATTTTGTAACTCCTTGGAAATTAGAAGTACCAACCTAATCTATCAGATCATAGACTTTCAAGGGACTTGTGATCTATGCTGTTACTGTGTACTGTTATTTAGATCCCAAGCTTGGATTTGTACTCAAGAAGCGCCTAGCCTCTCTAGGCATGGTAAGTTTGGAAGCTAGATGGAGCTCTAGCTCCAAGAACATCTCTGAGGTTAAAGGTTACTCAGATTGGAACTATGAGGGATTTTTTTTCCTTTGGTAATGCTGGCTTTTAGTGGACCAGAGAAGACTCTTATACTGGTGTGGTGATTCTTGGAAGGAACATCTCAGTTTTATGTTTGTATCAGTCTTATTGTGGTTAGGAATATACTCAGGGTCATGCACAGGCACTCAGGTGATGAATGTTTCCCCCAGCGGTTTAGCCTGGGAGGCATTCCGGAAGGTTACTCTGATTGCACCACAGGTGGCATCAGGGGCAAGCAAGGTTTTAATGATGAGGAGCTGGATGTCAGTCAGGGATGCCATCAGGTCTACCCTTGGTGCATCTCCACCCCATCTCTGTGGTAGAACCTGGAGGGATGAGTAGGTCACCTGCATCAGTAAGGGACAGACTAAGTCCAACTAGGAAAGAAAAGCTTTGGTGTAAAGTCTGTCTACACCCCCATTGAGAGCAGGGAGGGATGCCTCCAGTAGAAAGAGAGCGCTGGGTGGTTTTTTTCTTTCTTACAGATGGGAGCTAACAATTCCAGCCTCACTCCTTTGAACTGTATCCTGAAAAACGCATAGATTTGATCCCCGGGGCTTAAAGAAGACACACCTGATCTTCCTATGTGATAATGCATGGCCACAGTACCCACTGGAGGACGGTGAATGGTGGCCAGTTGGAGGGTCTCTTAAGTATAATGCTGTTTTACAATTAGACTGGTTCTGTAGAAAACAGGGAAAATGGGTAGAAGTAGCATATGTGTTGCCCTTTTTCTCTCTGAGAAATATGCCAGGCTTACATCCTAAGGGTATAGATTTGGGTGTGACTCCTTCAGCTCTCTCCTGTCCTCCTACTTTGCTAGATGAGATGGAGGACAGGAGACAAAGAGATAAAGAAAAGCAGGTTTCTCCAATCTATCCCTGGGATCACATGCACAGAGCAGCCAGAGAGACTGAGGAGCAGCCACACAAGCTGTTGCCTCTTCATGAAGAACCCACCAGGAGAAATAATCAGTCTATGAGAGTTAATAAGCCTTTTTCTTATCAAGAAATACGAAAATCAAGGAGGATCTGGGAGACTATTTAGAGGACACAGAAAAATATATTAGAGTTTTAAAGGTGTTACTTTGCTTTCTGACCTTACTTGGAAGGATGTGATGTATATCTTGGGACAAATGCTGACTCTCAACTCAAAAAGTCGAGTTTTGGGGAAAGCAGTTGCTTATGGAGATGAATGCTTTGGTAATGAATCAGTAGGGAAGAGGGAGGACGAGACAACCACCCTCCCCGCTGGGAATCAGGCAGTCCCAATTACAGAATCAGATGTGGACTACAACACAGCTAAAGGAAGATGAGATCAGAGTCATTTTGTCAGGTGTATTCTTGAAGGACTCAGGCAGGCCCATGCTAAGCCTTTCAGCTCAGTTCAGTTGCTAAATCATGTCCGACTCTTTGCGACCCCATGAAGCGCAGCATGTCAGGCCTCCCTGTCCATCACCAACTCCTGGAGTTCACTCAGACTCACGTCCATCGAGTCAGTGATGCTATCCAGCCATCTCATACTCTGTCGTCCCCTTCTCCTCCTGCCCCCAATCCCTCCCAGCATCAGTCTTTTCCAATGAGTCAACTCTTCTCATGAGGTGGCCAAAGTACTGGAGTTTCAGCTTCAGCATCATTCCTTCCAAAGAAATCCCAGGGCTGATCTCCTTCAGAATGGACTAGTTGGAACTTCTTGCAGTCCAAGGGACTCTCAAGAGTCTTCTCCAACACCACAGTTCATTAGCGTCAATACTTTGGCGCTCAGCCTTCTTCACAGTCCAACTCTCACATCCATACATGACCACAGGAAAAACCATAGCCTTGACTAGACGGACCTTAGTCGGCAAAGTAATGTCTCTGCTTTTGAATATACTATCTAGGTTGGTCATAACTTTTCTTCCAAGGAGTAAGCGTCTTTTAATTTCATGGATGCAGTCACCATCTGCAGTGGTACCTGATAAGGTTTTGCTTTTTTGCATTTCTTTTCCATGGGGATGGTCTTGATCCCTGTCTCCCGTACAATGTCACGAACCTCATTCCATCAAGGTAATGCATGTCAAATACTACAATAAAATATCACAAGCTTTTATTAGAATAGCTAAATTAAAAATACTGAAAATTACAAATTCTAACACATCCAGGTCCAGAGAAACTGAAGCATTCACATATTGCTAATATGAAATAATAGAGCCACTCTAGGAAATATTTGGTGGTTACTAATAAAACTAACAGGGAAGGCAATGGCAACCCACTTAAGTACTCTTGCCTGGAAAACCCCATGGACAGGAGCCTGGCCCTTGATTCTGATACAAGTGTTGGGAGTTATGGATCAAATAGAAGGATGCCCTAAATCTAGCAAAAGGAATAGAGGGAGAGAGAGTAGGAAGCCTAAGTTCAGTAGCTATGTCTTATCCAACTCTTTGTGAACCTATGGACTACAGCAAGCCAGGCTTCCCTGTCAATCACCAACTCCCAGAGTTTGCACAAATTCATGTCCATCGAGTCGGTGATGCCATCCAACCATCTCACCCTCTGTCGGCCCCTTCTCCTCCTGCCTTCAATCTTTCCCAATATCAGGGTCTTTTCCCATGAGTCAGTTCTTTGCATAAGGTGGTCAAAGTATTGGAGCTTCAGCTCGAGCTTCAGTACTTCCAATGAATATTCAGGACTGATTTCCTTTAGGATTGACTGGCTGGATCTCCTTGCTATCCAAGGGACTCTCGAGAGTCTTCTCCAACACCCCAGTTCAAAAGCATCATTTCTTCAGTGCTCAGTTTTCTTTATGGTTCAACTCTCATATCTGTACATGACTACTGGAAAAACCATAGCTTTGACTAGACAGACCTTTGTTGGCAAAGTAATTTCTCTACTTTTGAATATGCTGTCTAGGTTGATCATAGGTTTTCTTCCAAAGAGCAAGCATANCATTTCTTCAGTGCTCAGTTTTCTTTATGGTTCAACTCTCATATCTGTACATGACTACTGGAAAAACCATAGCTTTGACTAGACAGACCTTTGTTGGCAAAGTAATTTCTCTACTTTTGAATATGCTGTCTAGGTTGATCATAGGTTTTCTTCCAAAGAGCAAGCATATTTTAATTTCATGGCTGCAGTCACCATTTGCAGTGATTTTGGAGCCCAGGAAAATAAAGTCTGTCACTGTTTCCATTGTTTCCCCATTTATTTGCCATGAAGTGATGGGACCAGATGCCATGATCTTAGTTTTTTGAATGTTGAGTTTCAGGCCAGCTTTTTCACTCTCCTCTTTCACTTTTTTCAAGAGGCTCTTCAGTTCCTCTTTGCTTTCTGCTATAAGGGTGATATCATCAGTATATCTGAGGTTATTGATATTTCTCCTGGCAATCTTGATTCTAGCTTGTGTAGCTAGCCTAAAAACATTGACAATTTTAAAACTCATATTCTGCTAACATGCCAGGTACCTTAAGACCTAACTTAACCAAAACTCTCAGCTTCTTCATTTTGTTTGAGAAAGTAATGATGTGGGCCCAGCTGCATCTAAGATGTGCTCCAAGATAACGTAACATCATAGCAACAGTGGCTAGACACATCAATTCAATGTGAGAATGGATTGGATAGATATGAACTTAGAATCCTTCCTGGGTTTGAAGGTGGGAGAATAAGGGGCAGATAATTTTGGCACACTGTTGTCTTTCTTTGTCTAAATTACATAAATTACCTTAGTTTTTTGAGTCTGGCATGCATGCTTTTTTTTTTTTTTTTGATATCTCATTTAGATGAGTTAGAAGTGACTGATTACTTTTCCCTTAGTACTTCTAAATAACAGTAAAGCCAACCTGAATGGTCAGTAATCAACATTATGCATAACCTCTCTTAGGGCAGGAATGATTCATATATACATATACATATATCTGTTTTGCTTGAGGAGATAAATTGTCTTTGACTAAAATGTAATGAGTTTAGTACATCTACAAAGATAAACATACTAATATAAGGTTGAAAGTGAAGTGAAGTTGCTCAGTCGTGTCTGACTCTTTGTGACCCCATGGACTGTATCCTATCAGGCTCCTCCGTCCATGGGATTTTCCAGGCAAGAGTGCTGGAGTGGATTGCCATTTCCTTCTCCAGGGGATCTTCCCGACCCAGGGATCGAACCCAGGTCTCCCGCATTGCAGGCAGATGCTTTACCATCTGAGCCACCAGGGAAGCCCTACTAATATAAGGTTACTTTGAAAAAAAAAAAGAAAACACAGGTTCAGATGGATCATATAATTCAAGAGGTATTTGAAATTCACAATTGTCCTGATATTGTGTTATTAACATACACTGTGTGTATGCTAGTCACTCAGTTGTGCCTGGCTCTTTGCAACCCTATGGAATATAACTCACCAGGCTCCTCTGTCCATGGAATTCTCAAGGCAAGAATACTTGAGTGAGTTACAATTCTCTTCTCCAGGGAATCTTCCCAATACAGGGATAGAACTCGGGTCTCCTGTATTGCAGGTAGATTCTTTACCTTCTGAGCCACCAGGAAAGCCATGCACTGGGTAGAATTAGTTTTATCATAGCAACTAACTTAAATTTTCACACCACCAAAAACTACCAATTTGATGTACTAAACTAAGCTGATTCTTTATATAGTCTTCCTTTTCTCTCTTAAGGTAAGTTTTGTTTTTGTGAGACAATTAAAGAATCATTAATGCATTTAGATTTTCCCTTTTCATTTCCCTTATTCATACCAAACCCATCCCTCCCCCAGGATAATCTCTGTGTATGTCTATAATGTTAAGTTTTGAGACTCTGTACAAACAGGATAATGGGTCAAGAAAACACGTGAGTGAAGTGCAGAAGTACTACAATGGATTATGAAATGATATATTGAAGTAGAATTAAGAGGAAGGGGAGTAGATTAGAAATATAACAATATATAACAATTCTTGTGAAAGTTGGGATGGTAGTGGATATAGAGGAACTTGGAAAATGGCATTGTGAAGAGTTAGACATTGAGATGAGAGATGAGTAACTTTAGCACATTTAGATGTGGGTCATGCACATGGATTCCTCTGAAATTATACACTGATTATTTAAATTGTTTTTCAGCACTTTGTAGTCATTGACATTTGGTTTCTGTCTAAAGCCACATGATTGAATTGACCACAGTAACTCATACAAATTTTGATTATGTGTATTTTAATTTTGTTTTATATTTTAAAGTGTGGAAGTCATACTTGCTCATTCTACTAAATGAAAATAATACAGAAATGTAGAAAATCAAATTTGAAGGAATATATATTCTCATACAATTCTGATAGGAGTGGAAAATGTTAAAATTGTGTTAGTCTCTTAACATGATGAAAATGATTGCATGAACTGTACTATGCAATACTTAAAATGATTAAATGATGGATTCACATGGATAAATCTACAAAGCATGATAATCAACACATGTTTCAGGAAAGCTTGTCTTTTATGGTAACTGGTGGTAGGCAGCCACTGAGAACACCTCTAACAATTTCCAGCTCCTGTTATCTATGCCCTTGTGTAGTCCTCTCCTCATGAGTGTGGACTGAATCTGTTTCTGATGAACAGAAAAGACTCCAGTTTTGATCTTTCTCTCTCTTGCTTTCTTCATTGGTAGCTCCAATGGAAATCAGCTTCTGTGTTGTGAGCTACCCTCTTAGGAAGCCCATGTGTCAGGAAACATAGGAGGGTGTGACAGTTAATTTTATATGCCAATATGAGTGAACTAAGAGTTGCTAAGATAGTTGATAAAATGTTATTTCTGGATGTATTTGTCATTGTGTTTCTGTAAGAGATTACCATTTGAATCAGTAGACTGAGTAAAGAAGAGTGCCCTTACCAACTGTGGGTGGGTATCATCTAATCCCACAGGAGAGCTATTCAAAACCCTAAAAAATAATGCTATCAAAGTGTTGCTTTCAATATGTCAGCAAATCTGGAAGACATGGCAGTGACCACAGGACTGGAAAAGTTCAATCCTCATCCTAATTCTCAAGAAGTGTAGTAGTAAAGAATGTTCAAGCCATTGGACAATTGCACTCCCCTCCCATGTTAGTAAGGTCATGCTTAAAATCTTGCATGCTAGGCTTTAGCATGAGGCAAACCAAGAACTTCCAGATGTCCAAGCTGGATTTAGAAAAGGCAGAGTAACCAGAGATCAAATTCCCAAATTCCCAAATTTGACAAATTCCCAAATTCCCAAATTTGATCAAATTCCCAAATTCCCAAATTTGACAGTGTGAATCATAACAAATGAAATGGGAATATTAAAGAAATGGGAATACCAGACCATTTTATCTGTCTCTTGAAAAAACTGTATGCAGGACAAGAACAACAGCTAGAATTCTGTATGGAACAACTGATTGGTTCAAGATTGAGAAAGGAATACGACAGGGCTGTCTGCTGTCACCCGTCTGTATGACATAAATCAAATCCTTTATGATTGTACAGTGCACTCAAGGGATTAGATCTGGTAGACAGGGTTGATGAAAAATTATGGACAGAGGTTTGTGACATTGAATAGGAGTCAGTGACCAATACCATCCCCAAGAAAAAGAAATTCAAGAAGTCAAGTGTTTGAGGAGGCTTTACAAATAGCTGAGGAAAGCAGAGAAGCAAAAATGAGGGGGAAAGTGAAAATATACCCAACTGAAGGCAGAGTTTGAAAGAATAGAAAGGAGAGATAAGAAGGGCTTCTTAAATGAACAATGCAAAGAAAGAGTGAAAAACAATAAAATGGGAAAGACTAGAGACCTCCCCAAGAAAATGGGAGATATCAAGGGAACATTTCATGTAAGGATAGGCACAATAAAGGAGAGAAATGTTAAGGACCTAATAAAAGGAGAAGAGATTAAGAAAGCATGGAAAGAATACACAGAACTATACAAAAAAGGTCCTAATCACCCAGATAACCACGATGGTGTGATCACTCACATAAAGCTAGATATCCTGGAGTGAGAACTCAAGTGGGCCTTAGGAAGCATCACTAAGAACAAAGCTATTGGAGGAGATGGAATTAAGGCTGAGCTACTTCAAATCCTAAAAGACAATGCTGTTAAAGTGCTGCACTCAACATGTCAGCAAATGTGGAAAAGTCAGCAGTGGACATCAGACTGGAAGATGTGTTTCCATTCCAATCACAAAGAAGGGCAATGCCAAAGAATGTTCAAACTACCACACAATTGTGCTCATTTCACATGATACCAAGGTAATACTCAAAATTGTTCAAACTAGGATTCAGCAGTATATGAACCAAAATCTTTCCAATGTACAAGCTGGTTTTGGGTAGGCAAAGAAACTAGAAATCAAATTTACAACATTCATCAGATCATAGAAAAATCAAGGGAATTCCAGAAAAACATCTACTTTTCCTTCATTTACTATGCTAAAACCTTTGACAGTGTGAATCACAAAAAAACTGTGAAAAATTCTTAAAAAGATGGGAATACCAGACCACCTTACCTGTCTCCTGAGAAACCTGTATGCAGGTTAAAGGGTAACAGTTAGAACTCGACATGGAACAATGGACTGGTTCAATATTGGGAAAGGAATACATTAAGGTGGTATATTGTCACCATGATTAGTTAACTTCTGTACAGAATATATCATGTAAAAAGCCAGGCTGAAAGAATCACAAGCTAGAATCAAGATTGTCAGGAGAAGTATCAGTTCAGTTCAGTTCAGTCACTCAGTCGTGTCCGACTGTTTGTGACACCATGAATCGCAGCACGCCAGGTCTCCTTGTCCGTCAACAACTCCCGGAGTTCACTCAGACTCATGTCCATCAAGTCAGTGATGCCATCCAGCCACCTCATCCTCTGACATCCCCTTCTCCTCCTGCCCCCAATCCCTCCCATCATCAAAGTCTTTTCCAATGAGTCAACTCTTCGCATGAGGTGGCCAAAGTACTGGACTTTCAGCTTTAGCATCATTCCTTCCAAAGAAATCCCAAGGCTGATCTCCTTCAGAATGAACTGGTTGGATTTCCTTGCTGTCCAAGGGACTCTCAAGAGTCTTCTGCAACACCACAGTTCAAAAGCATCAATTATTCAGTGCTCAGCTTTCTTCACAGTGCAACTCTCACATCCATACATGACCACTGGAAAAACCATAGCCTTGACTATCAGACATTTGTTGGCCAAGTAATGTCTCTGGTTTTGAATACACTGTCTAGGTTGATCATAACTTTTCTTCCAAGGAGTAAGTGTGTTTTAATTTCATGGCTGCAGTCACCATCAACAGTGATTTTGGAGCCCCAAAAAATAAAGTCTGGCACTGTTTCTACTGTTTCCCCATCTATTTCCCATGAAGTGATGGGACCAGATGCCATGATTTTCGTTATCTGGATGTTGAGTTTTAAGCCAACTTTTTCACTCTCCCTTTTCACTTTCATCAAGAGGCTTTTTAGCTCCTCTTCACTTTCTGCCATAAGGGTGGTGTCATCTGCATATCTGAGGTTATTGATATTTCTCCCGGCAATCTTGATTACAGATTCTGTTTCTTTCAGTGCATCGTTTCTCATGATGCAATTTGCATATAAGTTAAATAAGCAGGGTGACAATATACAGCCTTGACATACTGCTTTTCCTATTTGGAANTTCCAGTTTGTGCTTCTTCCAGCCCAGCGTTTCTCATGATGTACTCTGCATAGAAGTTAAATAAGCAGGGTGACAATATACAGCCTTGACGTACTCCTTTTCCTATTTGGAACCAGTCTGTTGTTCCATGTCCAGTCCTAACTGGTGCTTCCTGACCTGCATATAGGTTTCTCAAGAGGCAGGTCAGGTGGTCTAGTATTCCCATCTCTCTCAGAATTTTCCACAGTTTATTGTGATCCACACAGTCAAAGGCTTTGGCATAGTCAATAAAGCAGAAATAGATGTTTTTCTGGAACTCTCTTGCTTTTTCCATGATTCAGCGGATGTTGGCAATTTGATCTCTGGTTTCTCTGCCTTGTCTAAAACCAGCTTGAACATCAGGAAGTTCATGGTTCATGTATGCTGAAGCCTGGCTTGGAGAATTTTGAGCATTACTTTACTAGCATGTGAGATGAGTGTAATTGTGTGGTAGTTTGAGCATTTGGGGGCATTGCCTTTCTTTGGGGTTGGAATGAAAACTGACATTTTCCAGTCCTGTGGCCACTGCTGAGTTTTCCAAATTTGCTGGCATATTGAGTGCAGCACTTTCACCACATCATCTTTCAGGATTTGAAATAGCTCAACTGGAATTCCATCACCTCCACTACCTTTCTTCGTAGTGATGCTTTCTAAGGCCCACTTCACTTTGCATTCCAGGATGTCTGGCTCTAGGTGAGTGATCACATCATCGTGATTATCTTGGTGTTGAAGACCTTTTTTATACAGTTATTCTGTGTATTCTTACCACCTCTTCTTAATATCTTCTGCTTGTGTTAGGTCCATACCATTTCTGTCCTTTATTGAGCCCATCTTTGCAAGAAATATTCCCTTGGTATCTCTTATTTTCTTGAAGAGATCTCTAGTCTTTCCCATTCTGTTCTATTCCTCTATTTCTTTGCATTGATCACTGAAGAAGGCTTTCTTATCTCTTCTTGCTATTCTTTGGAACTCTTTGGAACTCTGCATTCAGATGCTTATACCTTTCCTTTTCTCCTTTGCTTTTCACTTCTCTTCTTTTCACAGCTATTAGTATGCCCTCCCCAGACAGTCATTTTGCTTTTTTACATCTCTTTTCCATGGGGATCGTCTTGATCCCTGTCTCCTGTACAATACCACGAACCTCATTCCATAGCTCATCAGGCACTCTATCTATCAGATCTAGGCCCTTAAATCTATTTCTCACTTTCACTCTATAATCATAAGGGATGTGATTTAAGTTATACCTGAATGGTCTAGAGGTTTTCCCTACTTTCTTCAATTTAAGTCTGAATTTGGCAATAAGGAGCTCATGATCTGAGCCACAGTCAGCTTCCTGTCTTGTTTTTGCTGGCTGTATAGAGCTTCTCCATCTTTGGCTGCAAGAATAATAATCAATCTGATTTTGGTGTTGACCATCTGGTGACATCCATGTGTAGAGTCTTCTCTGTTGTGTTGAAAGAGGGTGTTTGCTATGACCAGTGTGTTCTATTGGCAAAACTCTATTAGCCTTTGCCCTGCTTCATTCCATTTTCCAGGACTAAATTTGCCTGTTACTCCAGGTGTTTCTTGACTTTTTACTTTTGCATTCCAGTCCCCTCCTAAAGCTTTGAGGCTTAGAAATTGAGCTTTAACTCCATATGAATAATTTCTATAAAATACTGTACATGTGTTGAGAAGAACATTTTTTTCCCTTCTTTGTTCTAAACACAAATCTCTTTGCTACAAAACTCTTAGTGTTTTCCTACAAAGTATTTTCAGTTTGTTGAGGCCCATCTATTTCCTCAAAGCTATCAATCTCATCCACTCTTCAGTTTTATTGACTTAGAGTGAATGATTCATCTCTTCATCTTACCAACTACACTTATTACCATCCCCAAGATATTTGGTCTTCTCTTGTATAATCTGAAACTGAAAAGGAAAAAATGTGGTTCAATCTGCTTCTGTACTGCCACACTTAATAAATGGAATAGAGCTAAGATAACTGCATCAATTTACCATTCATTCACTCATAAAATAATGTTTTTCTAATATTTATTATTTGCTATACCTGAGCACTGCACTGGTGCTAAGAAAAGGAAATGGCACTGAATAAAACAAAAGCCCTTCTTTGATAGAGCCTATATTCTAGTAGAAATGAATGGCAGTTGACAAAGGAATAGCTAAATAAATAAATTTGTCAGTCCAAAATAAATAAGGAAAGGCAAAAATGTCAATGGTGTGTGTACCATATGATGTTTTGCAATCAGGTAAAGCCAAGTGGCATTTGAGAGGACAACTAACTGCAGTGATGGACTGAAGCATAAAGACATCTGGCAAATGGATAAGCTTTGTGGCAGGAGTGTCCTTGGTGTGTACAAAGAAGAGAAAAGAGTATGAAATATGATAGGAGAGAAAGAGTGAAAGGCTATTACAGTTACACAGGGGAATCACTATAAACTTGAACTCATTTAGAGATTGTGCAAATTAAAAAACACAGCCAAATTGTAAATATATTATATACAATCAACAGAGTTTGCTGATGGATTATGAAATGTGACAATAGTCAAGGCTAACTCCAAGGATTTGGCCTAAGTGACTGTAAAAACTATAATATACTGAAAATTGTTTTGTGTATTAAAATGTACTCATGGTTTCCACTCTTAACCAAGGAGAAATTCTTCTCCGTATCTCAAGTCCATTATCTTGCCTATTTTCTCAATTCAGTTCAGTTCAGTTGCTCAGTCGTGTCTGACTCTTTGCGACCCCATGAAACGCAGCACGCCAGGCCTCCCTGTTCATCACCAACTCCCAGAGTTCACCCAAACTCATGTGTATTGAGTCAGTGATGCCATCCAGCCATCTCATCCTCTGTCATCCCCTTCTCATCCTGCCCCCAATCCCTCCCAGCATCAGGGTTTTTTCCATTGAGTCAACTCTTCACATGAGGTGGCCAAAGCATTGGAGTTTCAGCTTCAGCATCAGTCCTTCCAATGAAGACCCAGGACTGGTATCCTTTAGGATGGACTGGTTGGATCTCCTTGCAGTCCAAGGGACTCTCAAGAGTCTTCTCCAACAGCACAGTTCAAAAGGATCAGTTCTTCAGCACTCAGCTTTCTTCACAATCCAACTCTCACATCCATACATGACCACTGGAAAAACCATAGCCTTGACTAGGGGGACCTTTGTTGGCAAAGTAATATCTCTTCTTTTCGATATGCTATCTAGGTCAGTCATAACTTTCCTTCCAAGGAGTAAGTGTCTTTTAATTTCATGGCTGCAATCACCATCTGCAGTGATTTGGAGTCCAAAAAATAAAGTCTGACACTGTTTGCCTATCTCCCATGAAATTGTGGGACCAGATGCCATGATCTTAGTTTTCTGAATGTTGAGCTTTAAGCCAATATTTTCACTCTCTTCTTTCACTTTCATCAAGAGGCTTTTTAGTTCTTCTTCACTTTCTTCTATAAGGGTGGTGTCATCTTCATATCTGAGGTTATTGATATTTCTCCCAGCAATCTTGATTCCAGCTTGTGCTTCTTCCAACCCAGTGTTTCTCATGATGTATACTTCATAGAAGTAAAATATGCAGGGTGACAATATATAGCCTTGACATACTCCTTTTCTTATTTGGAACCAGTCTGTTGTTCCATGTCCAGTTCTAACTGGTGCTTCCTGACCTGCATACAGATTTCTCAAGAGGCAGGTCAGGTGGTCTGGTATTCCCATCTCTTTCAGAATTTTCCACAGTTTATTGTGATCCACACAGTCAAAGGCTTTGGCATAGTCAATAAAGCAGAAATAGATGTTTTTCTGGAACTCTCTTGCTTTTTTGATGATCCAGCAGATGTTGGCAATTTGACCTCTGGTTCCTCTGCCTTTTCTAAAACCAGATTGAACATCTGGATGTTCATGGTTCACGTACTACTGAAGCCTGACTTGCAGAATTTTGAGCATTACTTTACTACTGTGTGAGATAAGTGCAATTGTGCAGTAGTTTGAGCATTCTTTGGCATTGCCTTTCTTTGGAATTGGAATGAAAACTGGCCTTTTCCAGTCCTGTGGCCACTGCTGAGTTTTCCAAATCTGTTGGCATATTGAGTGCAGCACTTTCACAGCATCATCTTTCAGGATTTGAAATAGCTCAGCTGGAATTGCATCACCTCCACTAGCTTTGTTTGTAGTGATGCTTTCTAAGGCCCACTTGACTTCACATTCCAGGATGTCTGGCTCTAGGTGAGTGTCACACCATTAGTTAGGAAGGCTTTTTTATTTCTCTTTGCTATTCTTTGGAACCCCACAGTCAGTCTCTCTTCAGAGCTTCCATAAGCATTTTAACCTTATCAGAGGCAGATAGAAGGCAAACCACAGTCACAGAAAACTAACCAAACTGATCACATGGATCACAGCCTTGTCTAACTCAATGAAACTATGATCCATGCCATGTAGGGCCACCCAAGATGGACAGGTCATGCTGGAGAGTTCTGACAAAACATGGTCCACTGGAGAAGGGAAAAGTGAATGGCAAACCACTTCAGTGTTCTTGCCTTGAGAACAAAAAGATGTGACACTGAAAGATGAACTCCCCAAGTCGGTAGGTGCCCAATATGCTACTGGAGAAGAGTGGAGAAATAACTCCAGGAAGAATGAAGAAACTGAGCCAAAGCAAAAACAATGCCCAGTTGTGGGTGTGATTGGTGATGGAAGTAAAGTCCAGTGCTGTAAAAAACAATATTGCATAGGATCCTGGAATGTTAGGTCCATGAATCAAGGCAAATTGGAAGTGGTCAAACAGTAGATGGCAAGAGTGAACATTGACATTTTAGGAATCAGTGAACTAAAATGGACTAAAATGGGTGAATTTAATTCAGGTGACCATTATATCTAATACTATGGGCAAGAATCCCTTAGAAGAAATGGAGTAGCCCTCATAGTCAACAAAAGACTTTGAAATGCAGTACTTGGGTGCATTGCTCTACATTATTTATGATTAAATATTTAAATATATATATGTTATTGAAATATGTATGAGAATAATAAATACTGATTCAAGATTGCAGTTGCCTCTAGGGAGAAGGGAGGACAATTAATGTCAGCACTTCAACTCTAGCTTATGTTTTATATCATTTTTAAAAATATGAAAGAAATATAGTAAAATACAATGAATGATTTAATATAGTTGACTAATAGATACTTGGGTGTTTTTTATATTCTATGCTTTTCTATACATTGAAAATATTTCCAATTTTAAATTGTGTGTTTGATTTATTAAAAAAGATAGGGAAGGTTTGGAATGGGGAACATCCCACTTGGCCAAAATATCAAGTAATTTACTGTGATGGGAAAATCCCAGAAGAAAAATGGAAATGTAACGATTTTCATCTCTCATTTCAGACACATGGATGACCACTTCACAAACCTCTACCCACAGCTGATTAAGGAACGTTCTATGTTGGATAAAGTGCAGGACTTTTTAACGTACGTATGATTAGCATTCCTCTTCTCATTGCTACTGAGGCTTCAGGGATTGAGTCTGTCGTTTCAAACAGCCATTTTTCTTCCACCAATTTCTTTTCCATCTCTAAGGCAGGACTCTGGAGTGGTTCTTATAGTTAAGTGTAGCACCTTTTGGTAATAACATAAAAACTGGTTGCAGACAAATGCCTTCTAATTTATGCCCTTTTGGAGGTCAGGTTAATATATCACATTGTCAGCTGCAACACAGCTAGAGGAAACCTCACAGTGCAAGACAGGCAAAACCAAACCCCTGGATGCCTTCCACCTGGGGGCTCCTCTCCTGCAGAAGTCCCCCTCCTCCCTCCTAAGGTGCTTCCTCTTCATGGACCTGGTGACTCATCCTAGCTGGGGAGTTAGTGCAAATCTTGTTATAATTCCTAACATCCTTTGAAAATATTTTTATTTTAGTAAAGCTTTCTGGAGGCTAATAATCCTCAATATTCAGAATTTGTTTTACATTTCTGGGAATGACAGGCTGAGACTAATTTGGGAATAGAAGAACTCTTGGTTTGGCCCTCTAAAATACATACCTAGCAACCTGTTTGTCAGATGTGAAGGTCCTTCAGAGCATCTAGGCTAGATCTCATGAAGCAGTGATACTGTGTTTTTAAATTGATCTGGAGATTGCCTGAACAAATCAGAAACTGCTTTTAGTATACAAAGGTATGTCAACTCATCTTGCATAAAGTGCAGACAACTAAAACATGAGAGGGAATGAAAGGAGTATAAAACAGCAACAAAAAGACTTTTTTGCAAGGACAGTCGTTGAGGCAGTTATTGGCAAAAACTGAAATAGAACAAACCATAAACTATGAAAATTATCTGAGAGACATATAAGCAAATACAAACCACTATGTCCTTAAGAGCTTTTATTTTTTCCTGTTTAACTTTACCACTTATACCTACAAAAGTAAGTTACTCAACTTGTCCTTATGGATTTAGTGAAAACATTATAATGTTATATGAGATGCATTTGAATAGTCTGTCCTCAGCTTTCTTAGATCTCAAAAATCACAGATAAATAAATAAATAAATATCACATCTGTGTTTCTAGATAGTTCTAGGTAAAGCATGCAGAGTTATAAAGAAAGAGTCATAGTCCTTGGGGCTTCCCTGGTGGCTCAGATAGGAAAGAATCTGTCTGCAGTGCAGGAGACCTGGGTTCAATCCCTGGGTCAGGAAGATCCCCTGGAAAAGGGAATGGCTGTCTACTTTAGTATTCTTGCCTGGAGAATTCCGTGGACAGAGATGCCTGGCAGGCTGCAGTCCATGGGGTCATAGAGACTTGGACAGGACTGACCGACTAACATGTTCACTTTCATAGTCATTGGGAAAAATAAAAAATCATTTAGGATTTGCTCTGATATCTTTTCAAAATGACTGGAATGTTACAAGAGCCAGACTTTAAATTATACTAGCCTTTGTGTGTGCTTAGTCACTCAGTCGTACCTGATTCTTTGGGACCCCATGGACTGTAGCCCATCAGGCTCCTCTGTTCATGGGGATTCTCCAGGCAAGAATACTGGAGTGGGTTGCCATGCCCTCTTCCAGGGAATCTTCCCAACCCAGGGATCAAACTCAGGTCTCCTACATTGCAGGCAGATGCTTTATCATCTGAGACACAGGGAAGCCCTATACTAGCATAGGAATCTGAATATATAATCTTTAAGTGCTTGGTTTTAATTTGGCTTTAGATGAACAACCATAGAGACCACTAGTACAAATCTAATTTGTCTTCCAGGAAGCAAGATCAGTGGACCCGGGAGAACATCAAATATTATAAGAATGACCCATTTTGGAAACACGCAGGCTATGTTATGGCACAATTGGATGGCCTGTTTGTAGGGGCAACAAAGAGAGCTATATTAGAAGGAACAAAGGTAAGATTTCTAGAAAGCTACTCAGGATTTATATGGTATGGCAAGAATACTGAAAATGGTCTTTAAAATTACATTCCAATTAAAGAGAAGATCAAATTAGGACTAAAGAATAAATTTCTTACATAGAAGTACTGTCTTATCTATCTCATTACTAGAACCTGACTCAACGTCTGAGACAAAATCCAAGCTGAACACACAAATAAACCAGCTTGTTTCTGTATCCTCTCAGTCTTGTTCATATGCCCTGGGTCAGGTTAAAGTCCGATATGAATGTACTGGCTATTTGATTAACCTACTAAAGCTAGAGTTTTAGATAATACGATAAAGAAAAATGTATAAGTTTTTAAAAGTGTACAAGTACTATGCTTTCCATCTTCCATAGCATGTGCACACACATACACACACATATACACACACACAAACACACACAAAACCCAGGCCCACACATCATAATTTTTTCTGAAAAGTTTACTGAATCATTGAGGATAGAAAGGTACTGTTTAATATACTTCCAAAAATTAGGAAGATTTTATTTCCTGGGGGTAATATATATACCACCCACACAGCGCATGTGTGCGCACACAGGACAAAATATATAAAATGACAGTTTATAGAAAATAGGTGCAAAAAGTAATCTTAATCACATGAGCTCAGCCTTGGTAATAAAACTAGAAATATAAATTAAAACCATACTGAGAAATGCTCGTTGTTTAGTCACTAAGTTGTGTCTAATCCCTTTGTGAGCCCATGGACTGTAGTCCGCCAGACTCCTCTGTCCATGGGACTTCCCAGGCAAGAATATTGGAGTGCATTGCCATTTCCTTTTCCAGGGTATCTTCCCGACCCAGAGTTCAAACCCATGTCTCCTGCATTCACAGGTGGATTCTTTACCACCAAGCCACCTGGAAAGCCATACTGAGAAATATTTTCTTACTTACCAATTTGGCAAAAATTCCAAAGTGTGAGAGCGTACTGTGTTAACAGGTAATAGGGGGGGAAAGACATTTTCCTGAAAGACTGGTGGGAATACAAAATGGCATATCTGCTATGGACAGTTTGGCACCCAGCACCAAAATCACATACTCATTTATCCTCTGACACAAGATTTCCAGGATTATCGCAAAGGTTCACTGGCAGCAGTATAAGCCTATTCATTGCAGATAATTTACAGTAGTGAAAAGACTGAAAACAGCCAAAGACATGGAAGACTGGCTGTACGAATGATGTGGCTGTAAACAGGAATGAGGTGTATCTCCATATGCTGCTATGGACTGACCTTCAGAATCTGTTATTAAGTGTAAAAAGTAAAGACCAGTGTATATCGTGTGCTGCCTTCTGCATAAGAAATTGAGCTGGATAGATAATAGATGATTGATAGATACATGATAGATAGATAATAGATGATAGATAGATAGATGATAGATTTACTCAAATTTTCAAGGAGAAACAGCAATGAAAGTGTAAACCAATAACTAAAAGATAAATGAGAGGAGAAAGGAGGGAGCAGAAAAGAAAGCTACATTTCTCTGGATATAACTTGTTTTTTTACATTTGACTTTGAAACCATGTAAATGCTGTTCATACTTAACAAAATATTTGAAAGCAAAGGAATTTCTAAGACCTGAAAACAAATGCACACAAATGTACTTAATGGTACATCAAGTTCATGGTATAACCATATGGGCAACAGTTAGATGACGTCAAAACAGAGTTATTGAACTTCCCTGGTGGTCCAGTGGTTGGGACTCCACACTTTCAGTGCAGGGGGCATGAGTTCGATCCTCGGTCAGGAAACTAGGATCCCACATGCCACACAGCATGGAAAAAAAAATGAGCAAAAAAGAGTTATCCTCAAAAAACAGTGCATCCTCAGTGGAATAGATGCTAAGGATAAGAAAATCACCAAAATAAAAATAGACAGCCTTGCCTTGTAATCTTACTTTAGTAAAAATATTGATATTGCTATTTTGAAGTCTGATGCTGCTGCTGCTAAGTCACTTCAGTCGTGTCCGACTCTGTGCGACCCCATAGACGGCAGCCCACTGGGCTCCCCCATCCCTGGGATTCTCCAGGCAAGAATATTGGAGTGGGTTGCCATTTCCTTCTCCAATGCATGAAAGTGAAAAGTGAAAGTGAAGTCGCTCAGTCGTGTCCGACTCCTAGCGACCCCATGGACTGCAGCCCACCAGGCTCCTCCGTCCATTGGAGTTTCCAGGCAAGAGTACCGGGGTGGGGTGCCATTGCCTTCCCCATGAAGTCTGATAGAGTTTGATAAAGATAAAGCAAAGAAGTATATTAGATAACAAGATTTTCAGCACAAGAAAAGTTAATGAAGTGAACATGCTGTGTATTTTTTAATTGACATATAGGTAGGAAATCATTACTTTTAGCTTCCTTAATAAAAAAAATATACATTTCCTTTCTTTGTTCCTTGAAAAAACCTAGACATAATGGCAATTGACCCTGCAGCATTTCGTCTTCCCTAGGAGAATACGGTCTGTCTTAAACAAGACATAGAAGCGCTAGCCATGAAGAAACAGATTGGGAAATTTGACGAATTAAAAAAAGAATTTCTTTTTATCAATAAACAATACAGAGAGTGAAAAAATAGGCTGCAAACCAAGGGAAGATATTTTCAATACATTTAACTGACAAAGGATTTGTATCTAAAATACATAAAGAATGTCAACAAATTTTTAAAAAGAATATACCCAGTAGGAAAATGGGTAACGGGCACAAAACATCAACAGGAACTTCACAGACGAGGAAGCACAGTTGACCAATAAACATGCAAGGAAATGCACAGTTTCAAGACAATGCACCATAAAGCCACAGTGAAATCCTTTTACACACCAGAACTGGGAAATCCCAACCACTATTGGTGTAAGTAAACTCTTACCACCACTTTGGAAAAGGATTGGACATTACTTGAAACATTTGAGGTTAATACATATTCTACAACCTGGCAGATCCACCCAGAGATTAGATACAGTCTTGAACATGGGGTCCACATATGTAAAAGTTCACAGCACCATTGTTTACTGTGAACTGTGAAGTTGCTCAGTCGTGTCCAACTCTTTGTGACCCCATGGACTATAATGTACCAGGCTCCTCCTTCCATGGGATTTTCCAGGCAAGAATACTGGAGTGGGTTGCCATTTCCTTCTCCAGGAGATCTTCCTAACCCAGGGATTGAACCCGGGTCTCCCACATTGTAGGCAGACGCTTTACCATCTGAGCCACCAGGGAACTGTAAACATCTCAAATGTTTATCCTAAGCATATTGTGATACCATATGTTCATGTAATGCAATACCATACAGGAATGAAAATGAATGAACCATTTCCACACTATCAACATTGATCAATGTCAAAAAATAATTTTGAGCAAGAGAATGCACATGATATGATTCTATTTATCCATATTCTAAACCAGGCAAAGTTTTAAAAATATATTGCCTAGGGATTTATACATAGATGATAAAATGATAGGAAAGCAAGTAATGAACAACATGAAATTTAGCAGTGGTTACTGCTGGTGGGGAACGGAAATGAGATTGGTGACTTTCTAAGGCACAACTAATACTCTATTTAAAAGTCTATTTTTTAACTGGGATGCAGGTACATAGGAGTTTATTTTTATTATTTTTGCTTAAAATGTGCGTATACATCTTCATTCTTTCATATGTATGATGTCATTCTTGATTTTTAAAATAAAGGCAAAAAATTTAAAGGCAATTTACAAACTGAAAAAAATCTTGCAATTCATATCAGACTTAAAGAGCTCTTAAAAGTTGATAAAAAAGAATAACCTAGTAGAAAAATAAAGCTTGTTAATAGTTCACAAAAAGTAAATCCAAAGATTCTTAAACATACTCAGCCGTATTCATAAATGCCAAGATAAACTACAGTGAGGGGACTTGCCTGGCAGTCTAGTGGCTAAGACGTCATCTTCCAGTGCAGGGGAGTTTGATCCCTGGTTGGGGAACTAAGATCCTACATGCCTCATGGCCCAAAAAAAAACAACACGTAAAACAGAAGCAATATTGTAACAAATTCAATAAAGACTTTAAAAATGGTCTACATTAAATGTAGCTACCAGATACTGTTTTTTCCTTATCAAATTGAAAATAAACTAATTGTTTAATTCATTGTTGAGGCTGTAATAGTATAACTGAAATAAGCCCTGTGAAGATAATATGGAAATATCTATTAAAATCAAAATCATCTCTAGAAATCTGTTCTACACAAAGTCACACACATAGAAAATAATGTGTCCAAGGCTGATTATTGGAAGATTGTCTTTAATAGTAAAAGACTAGAAACCACCAAAAAGTCCATCAATAAAATGCTAATTAAAAACATTATAATGCATCCATTCATTGACATACTATTTAAAAGAATGAGGAAGATTTTTACATCTAATATGGAAAGGTCCCCAAGATACCAAAAGACACGAGGAGGAAAAAAAAAAAATCAAGGTGAAAAGAAATGCATAAAATATACTGTCATTTATGTTTTAAAAAATGTATTTGTAAGGCATTTTTAAAAGATCTCCTGGAGGAGGGCATGGCAACCCATTCCGGTATTCTTGCCTGGAGAATCCCCATGAACAGCGGAGCCTAGTAGGCTACAGTCCATAGGGTTGCAGAGTTGTACATGACTGAAGCAACTTAGCACAGCACAAGACATTTTTAAAAGTCTAGAGAGTTTTGCTAGAAACCAATTCAAGTGGTAATCTGGAGATAGGATTGAGGTTTGAGCAAACAGAGAAGAGGAGTGAAAAGAATTTCCTCTATAGATCTTATGACAATCCACTCCAGTGTTCTTTCCCGGGAAATCCCATGGACAGGGAAGCCTGGCAGACTACAGTCCATGGGGTCACAGAGTCAGACACGACTGGGCATGCACACATGTACGTATGTATCACTCGTGCCAAGAATGAAAAAACCTGGGGTAGAGAAATGCAAGCAGAGTGCTCTGCCTGTTTTCCTCTCCCGGGACCCACTCCTCGAATCTGTAGATAACAGGCTAAAATGTCTCGTAAACTATAAAGTAATAAAAATTATTTTAGAAAGTACAAAAATATCTTGGTATCTGTTACATGAGGGACTCTTCACAAAGGAATGATGTAGTGGATACCTAACAAGGGAAACCCTCCCAATAGAAAATGACCTGATAGTAATAAATCAATGTTGACCTGATAGTAATAAATCAATGTTAAGTGCAGTCTTTGTCTTTCCCCAGCCCATAACCCTGTTCCAGATTCAGTTCCTGAATGCTGTTGGAGACCTGCTAGATCTGATTCCCTCACTTTCTCCCACAAAAAACTCCAGCCTGAAGTTTTTTAAGAGATGGGACATGGGACATTGCTCTGCCCTTATTAAGGTGAGTCATCCGGTAGCCTTTCTCTTTGTCCTTCTTCTGGTCTGTGGAGATTCTTTCTATATGTCACCCAAACATGGCATCTCATCACCTCTGCTGTAGTTACATATCACCTCATGGGTTCCTCTGTCATGGAAGTTAAGAACTGGAAGGAACTGATAGAGGGAATTGGATGTACATGATGTTACCTCGGTTTGGATGCTAGTGGTAAAGAACCCACCTACCATTGCAGGTTCAATCCCTGAGTCAGCAAGATCCCCTGGAGGAGGGCATGGCAACCCACTCCAGTATTCTTGCCTGGAGAATCCCGTGGACAGAGGACCCTGGCAGGCTACAGTCCATGGGGTCACAGAGTCACACACGACTGAAGCGACTCAGCATGCACACAGCACTTCTGTTTCTTCCATCATTTTTCTCATGCCGTGTGTACCTGCCACCCCTACCTTCCAGGATCTTCCATTTTGGAAGCTAGGATGGAATCTGCCTTGTGTACATTAAATGTTAATTTTCCACTACCAAATATAGCAATAAACACTTCAGTAGATGTACATTTCCCTGTACATTTCCCACATTTGCAGTCAGTTATCTGTTCACTTCACTGTGATTCTGGCTATAGGTTCTTCCTGGATTTGAGAACATCTTTTTTGCTCACTCAAGCTGGTACACATATGCAGCCATGCTCAGGATATATAAACACTGGGACTTCAACATCGTTGATAAAGACACCAGCAGCAGTCGCCTCTCTTTCAGCAGTTACCCAGGTAACTAAATTTAGAGGGACATCTCAGTACTTTGAGTCCTATTTCCAGATGAAACCTTGGTGATTCAGAGTAACTGGAATGGATGAAGAAATGTTTAGTGATTAGCATATATTAATGAAAACTGGTTTTTAGAGTGCTGTTTGAAGAAATATAACTCTGTTACTTTTACTTAAAGTACTATGTCATAAACTATGTTAAGAGGATTGCCAGAAATTCACTTCTACAAATGCCAACTGAGTATTAAGTACAAGTCACTTTCTGAGGCTCTGCAGTGGAAGCAAAGATGTGCAAGAAAGATCCTGATTGCAGTTTCTCCTTGAGAGCCTGTCTCCAGTTCTCTTTTTTATGATTTTTTTAGTTGAAGTATGGTTAATTTACCCATTTCTCTTATTCTTTGCAATATCCACAAAGCATGTGGCAACATGTACTTAAATAAACTTTTGCTGAATGAATGAGTAAATGAATGTACAAGCTTATAGGTCTTATCCTAACAAGCTACATAAAATACAGATAAGAATAATATTACTGCTGAATACTGTATAGGCTACAAAAGAAGTGTTAGAAATGTTGTGAGTATTCAAAATAGGGATAACTCACATCTGATTGTTGGGAAAAGGAAAAAAGTTGACATTTGAGATGAACCACGAACGATGACTAGAATTTGAGCAAGTAGAGATGGATGAGAAGGGACAGTCTTTGTAGAGTAGGAATTGCAAACTCCTGTGCCTAAAGCAGGGGGCTTCCCAGGGGGCTCATGCCTGCAATGGGCTTCCAAGGTGGTGCTAATGGTAAAGAACCACTTGCCAATGCAAGAGACATTAGAGGTGTGGGGTTCGATCCCTGGGTTAGGAAGATCTCCTGAAGGAGGGCATGGCAGCCCACTCCAGTATTCCTGCCTGGAGAATCCCATGCACAGAGGAGCCTGGTCGGCTACAGTCCATGGAGCCACAGAGTTGGACACAACAGAAGAGACTGAGCGTGCACATGTGCATGCCGAAAGGAGACAAGAAGGTGATACAAGTGAATAAAAGGGATCAGTAAAAGTAAACCGAAGTGAAAACAACTGTAGCAAAGACAGGGCCCATTGAAAGGGAGTCAGCTGTTCAGCACCTACTGACTGTTGTCACCCGGACCATGTCCTGGAGTATTTCCATATCCTCTAGCTTCTCAAGAGAGAAATATGGATTTAAAAAACAAAAGCCACTGTCTAAACCCCTAAAATTGTATCTGATAGCTGGAATTGCCCTCAACAGCTGGTTTGCAACCTCTTCAGGAAACATCACCAGCAAAGACAAGGGGGAAGTTCTTACCAAACATCCAAGTGTCCTACACGGATATGATGTGGACACTAACGTCTAATTACAAATATGCAACTTACAGGGTGGTTATACCAACCACCTGTCATATCTACCTTTGAAAGAGTATTTTTGTCAGAGTATTATTACCTCTTCTGGTTCTGTTGTTCTTGACAATACTAGCTTTACCCTATCAGGAATTCTAACCAGGGGAATAGTGGTCTGTTATACTGTCCTTGTGATCTGATCCTTCCTTTGAGACCACTTGGCTTTCATCTTTGTTGTTGTTTGCTGAATTGTTTTAGTATTGAGGGGGACTGAGGACTCCTTTCTGCAAGTTAGACCATGCTTTGATTCTTTGTTCCAAAATTTAAGTTCAGCAAGATACTGAGACAACGAACCATTCCTCCTCTCCCTCCTATTTTTGATAAAATGCAAAATTCAACTGCTACCTGAAATCTTTGCTTTCAAATCTCTCCAATCTTAACAGTTCTGGATCCCAAAAGTAGTGAGGGAGAAGGACATGGAGGAATTTCATATGAAAACGTTTGGCTTGCTAATATTTGCATATATTATTGTTGTTTGATTGCTTAGTTGTGTCTGACTCTTTGCGACCCATGGACTGCAGCACACCAGGCTTCCCTGTCCTTCCATCTCCTGGAGGTTGTTCAGACTCATGTCCATTGAGTCGGTGATGCCCTTCAACCACCTCATCCATCCTCTGTTGTCCCCTTTCTCCTCCTGCCTTCAGTCTTCCCCAGCATTAGGGTCTTTTCCAGTGAGTTGGCTCTTCAAGTCAGCCAAAGTATTGGAATTTCAGCTTCAGCATCAGTCCTTCCAATGAATATTCAGGGTTGATTTCCTTCCAGAATAGACAGATACAGAAATATATATATAACTGAGAGGAAACAAAAGACATCTTTCTTACTCCAAGATGTTTTTATAGGAGCCCTGAAGCAGTGGAATTCATAATTTCTCTAACTAAACTACTTTGTTCTCAACAGCAAACATGAAAACTATGTAGAATTTTATTTATATTACAAAGAATTGTTTAATTAAGGGATCAGTCACATCGGATTCATTCAATAGGGGTGGAACTAAGCTTTGCCATGAACTCTATGCCATGTGAAGGTGCTGTTGATCCCAGAAAAGAAGCTAGGTGACTTGTTTTTCTTTGGTGGAGGAATGCCACGTAGATTGAGTGAGTTAGGATCATGATGTTGGTTTTGTATTCAGAGTAGCAGGACCTGGAAGTTCTTCCTAATATGGATAAATATACTAAGAACTGTTGAATCAGAACTGATAGATCAAGTCATGATATAATTTATTCATCTATGATTTTCCATTAAAATGTGCTAGACAGAGTGTTTATGATGAAAAACAGGACAAACGGTCTCTATTCTAACAAAATTTTACCTTCTTGTAAAAAATAGAGACAAATAAAAGAAAGCAATGCTTAAAGTGTGATTTGTGTAATAATAGGGAAGAGTAGTTTGGGGATGATGAGAAAACTCTTAAGAGAAAGTAAAGTTTATGTTAAGACACAAAAGCAAGTATAAATTAGGCAGACCAATCGGGATATGTGATGGAATGTGATGGAATGTTCCACATGGAACATAGAACATGTAAAAGTCTGTAGGCAAGAAAAAGTTCAGAGAATCCCAGAGGGAGGGAATGAAGGGCAATGTAAGACCATTAAAGTGACAAGTGGAAGTGACATTAATAGATTTGCATTTTAAAATTACAAAATGCCAACCTCCTGAGCGGTGGACAAAAGAGGCTTCCAACAGAACATGTTGAAGGCTGAGGCAACAATCCAGGCAACTCAAACCATGTAATGTGTTATAGCTCAATATATGGATAGAAGATTGATATTCATCTTCAAGAAGAAAAAAAAAATATGACTGCTGAATTACTAAAGCAGATCTTGGCTTTCTATATATTCCTGTTGTTCTTGCCAAAATCCTTGAGGGATAATTGCCTAGTAAGAATTATTACAAGGGCACTCTCAAAACTGTCCTCCAGCATAGGGGGGTAGGAGGAGCATTAGTAATCCTTCACAGTGACTTGGTCAATATTGCAAAAGGATTTGCTTACCCAGACTTATTCAAGCCAATCTCATGCTCTGTGTTCACCAAGAGTCCCAGTTGATTTCATAAAAATAGAGGAGGTTATTCAAGGAAACAAATTAATATAATATCCCCCATTTTAATCTAGAAAGGTTTAAGGCAGTGTCCAGGATGACAGAATAGAAAAATTCTGAACTCATGGGCTCTCATGGACACACTAAATCTACAGCTAAATATGGAACATTTCCCTGTGAAAAAGATCAGAAAACTAGACAAAATGCTTCCCACAACACAAAATAAAAGGAACACATTGAGGCAGGTAGGAGAGGTAGAGACATGGTCTTGCAAAAGACCTCCCCTTATTGTATGCAGCAACATTGGACAAGGAGGACTCTCATGAGCTTCTCCAGGAGGAGTAAGGGATTGGTGCCCCACCCCAGGCACCCCAACCCTTGGGGTCTGCCCCAGAAAGATGAGCCCCCAAAACTCCTACCTTAGAGACCCAACAGGGCTGAGCTCCAAGGATCCCAAAGTGCTATAGGAATGTGAAATTCCCCTATTAAAGGATTTTGCATGTGGTCTTACTCCCAGAGTGAGCAGAATAACAGTAGCTTGGAAAGGGCCATACGTGAAGGAGATTCATTGTCAATCTAAAGGCATCAGCCGGAGAGGCAGGGGACAATTGAAAAGCTCCTGGGCTTCCTGGTAGCTCGGTGGTAAAGAATCTGCTTGCCAGTGCAGGGGATGCGGGTTTGATCCCTGGTCTGGGAAGATCCCACAGGCCGCAGAGCAACTAAACCTGTGTGCCACAGCTACCGAGCCTGTGCTCTAGAGCCAGGGAGCCGCAACTACCAAGCCCGTGTGCCCTAGAGCCCGTGCCCCACCGCTAGAGAAGCCACAGCAATGAGAAGCCCATGCACTGCAATTAAAGAGTAGCCCCCACTCGCCTCAGCTAGAGAAAAGCTCGCACAGCAACCAAGATCCAGCACAGCCAAAAATAAATAAATAAGAGCAAACAAACAAACAAACAAACCCAAAACCCTCCCGAAGGCAGAGGCACTGATGGACCTGGTTGTTGCACTCTCCACCCAGCATGCGAGAACAGGTTGGTGAGCTTGGATACAACACCCTCCCAACTGCCTAGCTAGGCAGACAGGGGTGAGTGATGGTGACAGCGTCCCACGTCCGTGCTGAAGTCTGCAGGCGCAGTGGTTGCGCCCACGTCTGTGCTGAAGTCTGCAGGCGCAGTGGTTGCGCCACTCCCCCACCTCCTGGCTGGGGCTGGAGAGCTGTCTTTCTGAAGCCAGTGAGCGTGCCCCACCCACTACACTCCCCAGCAGTCTTGCTAAAGCCGCTGAGCACATGCAATCCACACAGGGGACACCCTTTGATCCCTTGGCCTTGCTGGCCAAGGACACTGGCATTCCTGAGCTCCACAGGGCTGTAACCATCAGAAAGACAATTCTCAGCAGGCACACACCCCCAGGGCACTGCACAGACAGCCAGTGGAAATAAAACCCAAGTATTCCTGTGCAAAAGACCTATTTACTTAGCCTGGAGCTTCAGCTTCAGACAGGTTTCAGGTTTTCCACCCCTCTAGAGGCTAAGGAGACATAGCCAGGGAACATAAGCTGGGAGACATCGTGCTGGCACACCCCCTTGGCCTCACTATAGCTCGGGAACACTTCCCAGATAAAAGGTTATACACTGGGACTTCCCTCGTGGTCCAGTGGATAAGAATCTGTTGTCCATGCAGGGGTAACAGGTTTGATCCCTTGTCCGGGAAGATTCCACATGCCACAGGGCAGCTAAGCCTGTGCGCCACAACTACTGAAGCCCATGTGCCTAGAGCCCATGCTTTGCAACAAGAGAAGCCACCATAATGAGAAGCCCATGTACTGCAAATAGGGAAAGCCTGCTTGCAGCAACACAGACCCAGCACAGCCAAAAATTAGAAAAACAATTTTAAAAAAGCCTGCTTGCAGCAACACAGACCAAGCACAGCCAAAAATTAATTAATTAATTAGAAAAACAATTTTTAAAAAGCTTATATACTTGTCTGAATCCTTAGTTTCTGCCACCATCACTAGGCACTCCCTGGAGGAGGAAATGGCAACCCACTCCAGTATTCTTGCCTGGAAAATTCCATGGACAGAGGAGCCTGGCAGGCTACAGTCCATGGGGTTGCAAAAGAGTCAGACATGACTTAGACAACACATATATAAAATAGATGACTAATAAGGACCTTACTGTATGACACAGGGAACTCTACTCAATATCTCTAATGGATGTGGGGAAAAGTGAACCCCTGTACACTGGTTGGTGGAAATCTGTATTGGTGCAGCCACCATGGAAAACAGTATGGAAGTTCCTCTAAAACTACAACTATCATATGACACAGCAATTCCACTCCTGGATGCATATCCAAAAAAAAAAAAGCCAAAAACACTACCTTGAAAAGATATGTGCCCCCAAGTGTCCATAGCAGCATTATTTACAATTGCTAAGACATGGAAGCAACCTAAGTGTTCATCAACAGATGACTGATCAAGAAGATTTGGTATATATGGGCTTGCCTGGTGGCTCAGAGGTTAAAGCGTCTGCCTGCAATGTGGGAGACCTGGGTTCGATCCCTGGGTTGGGAAGATCCCCTGGAGAAGGAAATGGCAACCCACTCCAGTATTCTTGCCTGGAGAATCCCATGGACAGAGGAGCTTGGTGGGCTACCGTCCACGGGGTTGCAAAGAGTCAGACACGACTGAGCGGCTTCACTCACATTATACATACACACACACACACACACACACACACACACACACACATATACAATGGAATACCCCTCAGCCATTAAAAAAAAAAAGAAATTTTGCCATTTTGAACAACATGGGTGGACTTGAAAGGCATTATGCTAAGTGAATTATTTCACTTATATCAGACAAAGACAAAGACAAATACTATATGAAATCACTTATATGTGGAATCTAAAAAAATATAACAAATTAGTGAATATAACAAGAAAAAAGGACTCATAGATATAGAGAACAAACTAGTTGTTACTAGTGGGGAGGAGAGAGGGTTTACAGAGGGTAGGGGGACTGGGAGGTACAAACTATAGGGTGAAAGATAGGTTACAGGGTGCATTTTACAACTCAGGGAATACAGCAAATATTTTGTAATAAGTGTAACGTTTAGAAATTATATTAAAAATAAAATTTGTTTATGTCAAAAAAAAAAGATCTATTGATTATTATTGCATTGAAGCTTTAAATCAATCAGAGAGAATCAACATGTCAGTAAACCTGAGTCTTCCCATCCACAAATACTGTTCTCTATTTATTTAGGTCTTCTTTAATTTGAGCAATTTTTTGGTAGTTTTTAGTTTATCAGTCTTACATACCTTAAACTAATTTGAATCCTAAGTGAATTTTGATGCTACTGTAATCAGAATCAAGTTTTTATTCCCTTTTCCAATTGTTCACTGCTTGTATGTGTGCATTAGTCATCTATCACCATGTAACAAGTCATGCCCCAAATTCGTGACTTGAAGGAGTGACAGTAATTGTTTAGCATCTCATAGTCTCTATGGATAAGGAATTTAGATAGGGCCCAGTTAGGATGGCTGGTGTCTACGAAGACTCAGGGACTGAGGGGCTGAAATCTCTGATAACTTAACTGAAGCGAAAGGATGTGCTTCCAAGGTGACTCACTTCCATGCTCAACAAGATGCTGCTGACAAATCGACTCCCCTCCATGGGCCTCTCTGCAGAACTGTTCAAGCATCCTTGAAACAGGGCTCCTGGTTCCCAAGCCAAGTGATCCAAAAGAACAAGGCAGAAACAGCAGTGACTATTATGACCTAGTCTCAGAAGTCACATGCTGTCACTTCCACCACATTCTATTTATTAGAAGGAGGTTGTCATGATTAGTCTACACTCAAGAAGCGGACGTTAGAATCTATCTTTTCAAGGGAAAATTGCCAAGGAATTGTGGAAATTTAAAAACCATCACAATATCAAAATACTATTTTTTGTATATTTACTTTTTATCTTGAGAACTTTCTAAGTTCATTTATCATTGTAATAGCTTTTTGTTTTGGTAGATTTCTTGGGATTTTTCTAGATGCATCATCAGCCCATCTCTGCAGGAAGAGAGTTTTACTTCCCCCTTACCTTGTCTGTCTGTGTTTTCTTCCATGAGTGCACTGGATAAGACCTCCAGGACTGTAGACTCTAGACTAGAAGTGGCATGGAAATCCTTGCCTAGTTCCTGAGCTTAAGTGAAAAAGTATGCAGTCATTCACCATTAAGTATGATGCTAATTGTAGGCTTTTTGTAGATACCCTTTATAAGGTTAAAGAGGATTCCGTCTCTTACTACTTTTCTTTATGTTCTTATCATGAATAAGTGCTGCACTTCATGCAATTCTCATTTTCTATTAAAATGATCATCTGATTTTCATCTTGTATTAATATAGTGAGTTCCATTGATTAATTTTCAGATGTTAAATCAACTTGGCATTCCTTGGGTAAGCCCCAATTAATCATAATGTACCCTGGAGAAGGAAATGGCAACCCACTGCAATATTCTTGCCTGAGAAATCCCATGGAGAAAGGAGCCTGGCGAGCTACAGTCCATGGGGGTCACAGGAGTCAGATGTGACTGAGTGACTAAGCCATCACTACCGTACAGTTTATCATTTTTTCTTGTGGGAGGAATCATCCAATTTCTTTGTGTTGCTATTGGAATGTTCACCCTATGAGCATTTTTACTGCCTTTTAATGCATCTTACCCAAATGTTTTCCATATTAACAAAAGTCTCACAAGAGCTCCTCTTCAAAGCCTTCCCTAACTTTCAGGCAGGGCCAGCTACCCCTCCTGTCAGCTTCCCTGGTGCCTGGGGTAACTTCTTCAGAGCCCATGCTCCATATTCATGTCTGCATCCCCAGGGCCAGTACAGAGGCTTGCACATGGTAATCATTGAATAAATATTTATGGAGGCAAGGCAGGAGAAAAAAGATAATGGAAGGAAAAAGGAAAGGAGACAGCAGACAGATTACAGACAACCCATCCTGATGTGGACACGTGGGAACTGGAGAGAGAAAGATGGGAAATTCAGTGAGAGGCGGAGAAGGGCCTGCTGAAGAGATCATCATCTCTCTCACAGTCTCATTGACTTCTCTTCCTCCTGCCCTCCCTTTTATTTTTTTAATAAATGCATATTTTTAAAACTGATTTATTTAGCACCCTCCCTTTATACTGTTGATTTGAAAACAAGAGTCTAAGATGGTCAGGAATTGTTATCAAGGCATCTCAGATGCACACCTGGACAGCATAGGGATTGGACCTGTACATTGATCCTTTGTAGCCACCCAGGTGGCACTAGTGGAGAACCCGCCTGCCAGTGCAGGAGACAGAAGAGATGTGGGTTCCATCCCTGGGTTGGGAAGAAATGGAACCCACTCCAGTATTCTTGCCTGGAAAATCCCATGGACAGAGGAGCCTGGCGGGCTACAGTCCATAGGGTCTCAAAGAGTCAGACACAACTGAAGCAAGTTAGGACCTTAATAGGAATGACATGAATAGGACCCAACTAGTTCTATGGGAATTAGGCAGCACCCAAGTTTTAAGTAAGTTACTTTAAACTCATTTGTGCTTAACCTGTCTTTGAAAAAAAAAAAAGCCCCCAAAACTAACGTTTGTTTAATTCCTACTTATATGTCCGGCATTTATAACTGACACTCAGTGTATGCATAATTCACATTGGGTGTGTTTCATGTCACTTAATTTTCATAAAGATCTAACAAGGAGGGTATTGTATTGGTATTTTTCAAATAAACAGGCTCAGAGAAGTTAAATAGCCTTTTCAGAACCATACTGCTCAGAGGTTGGGCAGTGCGGTTCAAGCAAAACATATCTGACTACAAAATACCCATTTTTTGTTTGTTTGTTTTCAGAAATGGTTCCATTTGTATCTAAGTTAAATGGTTAAAACTAAAAGAGACCGTGGACTCAAAGGGCCTCCTGGGATGCGGGTGGGTGGAACTTTTGCGTGGGAATCAAAGCTGGAACCTATTCAAAGTGTTCTAATTGAGGGGTACAGTAAATAATGCTGATGCCTATGAGGCCGAGGCTTCCCGCTTAATTATCTGTAAGTGGAGTGCTCCAGAGCAAACTCGTTATGTTTCACCAAGCATGCATGTGTTCCTACTTTGCATTCCATCTGGGCGTTCCATCGCCTCCCACACACATGCTACATACCCCTTACAGTTTCCTCAGGAGCTTGTTAAAAATGCAGATTCTAAAGTGCCATCCATAGGAATTCTCAACCAGTTGATCTGGGTTGGTGCATTCGAACAAGCACCCCAGGCATTTCTAACTTATTGGGTTTCCAAGTCTATCCTTTTAGACTCTGGTAGCCCTTCGGGTCTGGGTAGACATGATTTTGCTCAGCCTTCTCCTGTGTGACGTTCCAATACGTGAAAGTAGGAAGATAAAAGAATACCCTCAATGCCTGGGGAAAATGTAGCCAAGTCTCCTTCATAATCCATAATATTACTACTTTCATTCATTATTAAATTGCCTTTATAGTTGTAAACATTTTTAATGAAGTACAATTACTTTTATTGATTCCATGTTGCCTCTTTTATCTTAGATACTTTGATCATAAGGCTGAAATATATACAAACTATGATTTAACACATGCCAAGATCTATATCTTCCGCCTTTAAAAAGCAGAAGGACCAAAGGAGGAGAAGAAATAAAAGTAGAATTAAAGAAAAGTAGAACTCGGTCACCTATTCCAAAGACTGTGGATAGATTTTGTAGCACTTCTTTCCTGCTTTCCTATGTACTTTTCTTTTATGTTCCTCTTTGGTACCATCCCAGGATACTGAGTAGCCATCCAGGTGGCGCTAGTGGTAAAGAACCCGCCTGCCAATGCAGGAGATGTAAGAGATGTGGGTTCAATCCCTGGGTCGGGAAGATCCCCTGGAGGAGGAAATGGCAACCCACTCTGGTATTCTTGCCTGGGAAATCCCATGGACAGAGGAGCCTGGAGGGCTACAGTCCAAAGAGTTGCAAAGAGTCGGACAAGCTGAAACAACTTAGCACCAGGATGCTGATAACTTCTGCCAGGCCACCCCTGCCTTGAATCTTTCCCCACCTAGCCCAAGAAAGCTTCTTCCTTTCTATCTTTCCAGAAATTCCACCTTATTCTCCACACTTTTCTTGATTGACTGGTCATAAGGTGATTTTCCCCACCTCCACCCTGATTAAACATGCAACTCCCCATGATTCACCCTCTCCTTAATTGCTTCTAATGTATTTGCTCCATTGTACATACGTGTTGTTGCTATTTGCATGCCTATTCCCCTCAATTTTATCAGACATATGTTAGGGTGGAAAAGGTATGTGTTGAGATTCAGTTCTAGATTTATCCCTGACAATGCTGTTTATAAGCTTTAAAAAGCTAAATACTAAAAAAAAAAAAAAAAAAAAATCTCATCTAAGCACTCTTTTTGTGAAGATCAAATGAAAGTATCCATCCTTCTAAAGCAAAGTGTCTGATGTGTAGTAGGTACACTATAAATGTTAGTCACCACCATCTTCTCCTTCTCTCTTGTATGTAACAGTTATTTACTGAGCACCTACTATGTGTCAAGGGGCTTCCCAAGTGGCACAGTGGTAAAGAATCAGCTTGTCAATGCGGGAGACCCAAGAAACACAGGTTCGATCCCTGGGTCTGGAAGATCCTTTAGAGAAGGAAATGGGCAACCCACTCCAGTGTTCTTGCCTGGAGAATTCCACTGACAATCCATGGGGTCACAAAGAATTGGACACGACTGAGTGAGCACAAACACACTACATGTCAAATCCTTTTTCTTGCCACTGGAGTGAACAAGACAGAAAAAGTTCCTGCCCTGATGGAACTTACATGCTATGGGACAGATGGAAAAGGAAACAGTAAACAATATAACATAAAGTAAATAACTTCTTATTGAAGAAAAGCAGACAATTTTGATTGCTTGATTGAACATTGATTAAGTGTACACCTACCTCTACATATTTACTCTGTATAATCTTTGCTGTTGTTCAGTCACTAAGTCGGGTCCAACCCTGCGATACCATGGACTGCAGCACGCCAGGCTTCCCTGTTGCTCACTATCTCCCCAAGTTTGCTCAAACTCATGTCCCTGAGTCAGCGACATGCTATCTAACCATCTCATCCTCTGTCATCCCCTTCACCTCCTGCCTTCAGTCTTTCCCAGCATCAGGGTCTTTTACAGTGAGGTGGCTCTTCACATCAGGTGGCCAAAGTTTTGGAGCTTCAGCTTCAGCATCATCCTTCCAATGAATATTTAGGGTTGATTTCCTTTAAGATTGACTGGTTTGATCTCCTTGTAGTCCAAGGGACTCTCAAGAGTCTTCTCTAACACCACAGTTCAAAAGCATCTTTTCTTCAGTGCTCAGCCATCTTTATGGCCCAAGAGATTATTATTACCTTAGAATAAGAATTATACTTATTGTTTTATTTGAGCTACTTCAGGATATTCAGACTCCAGAGTATGGTTTTCATGTGCCTGAATATCTAATAGTATGAATCTTTCATTGATCACATTCCTATTGCAGGGTAAAGCAGAAATGTGCTGAAAAACAAAAACAAAAACCCAGCCATATTTGATTGAAGAATAATTACTGGAAAGTGAAGGGGGAAACTGGTTGGTACCAGTTACGTTCTTAGCAGAAAGAGAAGTAAATGAATGCCATTCTGTAAGGTAGGAAGACTGAGTCCATTGTAGAGTAGACAGAACAAATGACTGGAAGATTTCATATTGTGGGATGACATGGAGAACACCTTTTCTTAGGGAGGAAGCAAAGGTTTTTCCTGCTGCAGTCACCTTAGTGCAGGGCTCCTGGTGGAGACTCGGAGTGGAGCACAGGTGGGCAGGGAGAGCAGTCTGGGCATGTGACTTTTGGAGAAGCTGAAGGAATTGTACTACAGGCTCTAGGCTGGGGTCATTGCACAGTGCTTGGAATCTCAGTTCAGTTCAGTTCAGTCACTCAGTCATGTCCGATTCTTTGCAACCCCATGAATCGCAGCACGCCAGGCCTCCCTGTCCATCACCAACACCCGGAGTTCACTCAGACTCATGTCCATCGAGTCAGTGATGCCATCCAGCCATCTCATCCTCTGTCATCCTCTTCTCCTCCTGCCCCCAATCCCTCCCAGCATCAGAGTTTAGGTGTTAAATAAAGTTTTAATGAGTATCAGATAGGCTTTGAGACATCAGACAGCCCAGCATAGGTGATTGCCTTCACCAAGGTCTGAGAAGTGATATTGTTCTTCTTTAGCTGTGGGAAAAACCTGAGCAGAAAGGTGAGTATGGTGCCACGATATTACTTTGTTTTTTTCCTTTTAAAAAAGAAAGCTATTCCCAAAGTGTCACATCCATCTATGTTAAAAATCAAATGGCAGTAAGACATTTGAAAACAAAATATGTTGTGTAACTGGATTACTATTATTATACTGGCTACTGCTGAACCTCCAAAAGTTTGTGCTGTAAACACATACGTGATTAGTATTGCTTTTGAGTGTACAGGACAGTGTCTCAGCTGGGCACATCCATGCATCCATGTTTGACTGGGGTTGGGGGGGCAGCTCTGTTGATCTTGGATGAACTCTGTTTCACTTTGGGAGCTGCCCAGCTAGAGGCTGGCCCTCCTGCACTTTGCCTCCCATCCCAGACACTAGGCTAGGCTGCACCAGTTTTCTCAGCTGTAACAGGATTATAAGAGAGTGAGAAGAAGTGTGTGGAGGAGCTGGAATGCTTTAAGAAAATACTGAAAATGTATTTGCTCCACTCATGACGAAGGTTGGAAGCTGGGACGAGCATAACAAAGGGTTATGAGCGTTTACTGAGTGCCCAAGGCTGGGAACGGATGACGAAGGGTCAATACGCCCGGCCTTGAGGCGTCCGAAGGCTTCCTTCTGACCACCTGTTTCTGAGAGCAAGGACTGTTGTTTCATGATAAGACTCCCTTTAGAGTTTCGCCGAAGCTATGTTATGGCTTGGGCGGTGGGAACTGTATTTTATGCTTAAATGCTTTAATGTTTATCTGGAATGGCTATGTGCAAGTCAGCCTTATGCTCTATTCCCTGAAAATTATAAAACTACACAATTAGATAATAAACTTTGTCAGTCCACTAGAGGCTGTCCCTGAGTGTCCTTTTCTAGAGTGCGGTTCTCCAAGCCTTACAGTGTGCAAGGTCTCTTGAGGCCTAGGCTAGAACTGGCACCTTTGGTAAGCCAAAACAGTTCAGATTTAAGGGGTGGGAAAACAGACAATGCCTCTTGCTGGGAGATGCTGCAACATCCCATTGCTAAGTATGGATAAAGCGAGGGGTGAAGACATGCAGCACAGATATTTTTACAATCACGATCCTCATGCCTTGGTCCTCATGTCCTTGACCAACAATGAGCCTACTCTTTTGGAAGGAAGGAAGGTTTTTGGTCTTCAGAGTGTTGCTGAAATTCATCCTCTGTTCACTGGTGCTGAATAAAAATGCAGAGACAAAGTTTGGGGTGAAGTAGAAAACAGTAGCTTTTATTGCTTTGCCAGGAAAAGAGGGCCATAAAGGGCTAATGCCCTCAAAACTATTTGACCCACCCTGAAGAGGGTAATGAGTTTCATAGTGTGAGGAGCAGGGCATGATCAGCTGATTGACAGTTCTTGGATTGGCTGGCATCAAGGTGAAGCTTCAAGCACCATCAGTCTTCTGATTTTAACCAGTCTAGGGTCTTTGTCCTTGTGGCCAGGAGTTTCCATCTCTCCAGATGAAAGGGAGAGGGGGTCTGCTTCTTATAAAAACAACTTAGGAATGTGTGTCAGGCCTTTATCTATGTCTTTCAGAGAACTGAGAGTTCAGTGATTATTTTGTGTGGCAGAATTATAGCCTAAATTGTTACCAGTTCCCCAGCCCAACAGCTATTCTTTCTTACTACATCTTCACATTTTCCAATGATTAACTCTTGAGTCAATATTTTACTTCAGAAGACAAGGAAACGGGGGCTTATGGTTTCAAAAACTTTGGAGCAGTTAATGCATGTGATGTGCAAATGAACACATTTTAAATTTTTAATGGTTTATAACATTATCTAAGTGATAGAGAATGCAGATACCTGTGAAGATACCCAATGAGCTACAAGAAAACTTTGAAAGGCAATTCAGTGAGCTCAGAAATAAAATTAATGAACAAAAAGAATAACAAAGAGAAATTGGTATTTTCTGAATACCAACTGAAATTCAAAAATAGAACCAAATAGAAACTCTGGAGCTGAAGAACTTAAGAAGTGAAATGAAGACTGAATTAGAAAGCACTGGAAATACTGGAGACCACAAGGAAGAGAGAATTAGTGAGCTCGAAGACAAATCTAGAAATGATGTCAATAGAAGAGAGGAGACTAAAGTCTACAAAAAAGAAAATCCTATAGAACTATCTGACTCCATTAGGAAATGTATTATTGGGGTAATGGGTATCCCAGCAAGGAGAAAGGAGAGTGAAGAGAAATAACTGTTGAGGACTACCCAAACCTGGGGAAAAAACTGGACATACAAGTCTATTAAGTTAAGCAACTGATGTGTCTTTTTTGAGCCAGTTCCATACTGTTTTATGACTGTAGCTTTGTAGTATAGTCTGAAGTCAGGGAACATGATTCTTCTTGCTCTGTTCCTCTTTCTCAAGATTGTTATGGCTGTTTGGGAACCTTGCAAGTATTATGCTAAATGAAGTAAGTCAGATGGAAAAAGGCACATATCATATGATTTCATTCATATGTGGAACACAAAAATAAGTTAAAAATAAATGAACAAACCAAACCAAACGAACACAAACACATAGATACAGTGAACAGAGAGGAAGGGTGGCAGGGGGAGGGCATTTTGGGAATGAGCACACTGGAGTGTATACAGGAGAAATATAATATTTATATATACAAAAATTTATATAATGATGTTCAGTTCAGCTGCTCAGTCGTGTCCAACTCTTTGAGACCCCAGGGACTGCAGCACGCCAGGCCTCCCTGTCCATCACCAACTCCCAGAGTCCACCCAAAACCATGTCCATCGAGTCGGTGATGCCATCCAACCATCTCATCCTCTGTCGTCCCCCTCTCCTCCTACCTTCAATCTTCCCCAGCATCAGGGTGTTTTCTACTGAGTCAGTTCTTCGCATCAGGTGGCCTAAGTATTGGAGTTTCAGATTCAGCATCATCTTCCAATGAATATTCAGGACTGATTTCCTTTAGGATTGACTGGTTGGATTTCCTTGCAGTCCAGGGGACTCTCAAGAGTCTTCTCCAACACCACAGTTCAAAAGCATCAATTCTTCGGCACACAGCTTTCTTTATAGTCCAACTCTCACATCCATACATGACTACTGGAAAAACCATAGCTTTGACCAGATGGACCTTTGTTGGCAAAATAATGTCTCTGCTTTTTAATATGCTGTGTAGGTTGGTCATAGCATTTCTTCCAAAGAGCAAGTATCTTTTAATTTCAAAGCTACAGTCACCATCTGCAGTGATTTTGGAGGCCAAGAAAATAAAATCTCTCATTGTTTCCATCGTTTCCCCATCTATTTCCCATGGAGTGATGGGGCCAGATGCCATGGTCTTCGTTTTCTGAATGTTGAGCTTTAAGCCAACTTTTTCACTCTCCTCTTTCACTTTCATCAAGAGGCTCTTGAGTTCCTCTTCGCTTTCTGCCATAAGGGTGTGTCATCTGCATATCTGAGGTTGTTGATATTTCTGTTGCCAATCTTGATTCCAGCTTGTGCTTCATCCAGTGAATTTGAAGTGTCAAATATTTCTTCTTTAGGTAAAACTTTTTTTCCCCACTTGAGTAACTGTTCAGTAGTTTAGTAATTGGGGCTTCCCTCATAGCTCGCGCTTCCCTGGTGGTTCAGAGGTTAAAGCGTCTGCCTCCAATGCGGGAGACCTGGGTTCAATCCCTGGGTCGGGAAGATCCCCTGGAGAAGGAAATGGCAATCCACTCCAGTATTCTTGCCTGGAGAATCCCATGGACGGAGAAGCCTAGTAGGTTACAGTCCGCGGGGTCACAAAGAGTCGGACAGGACCGAGCGACTTCACCTTACCCTTACCTCATAGCTCAGTTGGTATAAAGAATCCGCCTGCAATGTTTAGTAATTAGATGCCTTACTGTTGCTTTCCAGTAGGTGGCGATATATAGCGCAAGTTGGTTTTGGTGTGGTTTTTTTCCTTTTCTATTTTTTGCGGCGGGGAGTGGTGGTGGTTCTTTTCCCAGAGCTGCCTCTGGTTATTTTTGAGAGCTGTCACCTCCCACCCTCTACTGTCTCTGTCAGGGATTTTGCCCTGGACCCTCATTGTCACCGGTGTTGCTGGTGGGGCACCTCTGAGACAGCAGGTTCCCCGGCTGTGTGCAGGTCGCTGGGTATGGGGAGGGAGAGGGTGAAACGGAACCGGGGTCGCAGGTGTCTCTGCCTTGACTGGGGTTGTGGGTGCTGCTGCTGGAGGCAGTGGGGGAGGGGAGGCTGCGTCGTGGTGCCCCTGTAGCTTGAGGAACAGGGTTGCAGGGCTTGCTGCCGCTGCCTTCCAGCTCCCTGTTGGCTGGGGGTGCTGTGCCCAGGCCACCAGACTCCTGTGTGCCACCTCCCCAGCTGTCCCGGGCTTCTCCCGGGCTCTGGGCCCAGCCGCTGTGGCCAGGCGTTCAGGACTACAGGTGCTGCCTTCATCGTTTCTCTGGTTCTTCCTCCTCCATGTGGTCCAGTCCACCCACCTTCAGATAACAGATGTGTGGAATTCTCCAGCATCCTGCTGTGTGGGGCAGAGTCACCTTTGTTGAGTTATGGATGCTTTACTGGTTTTACTGGTTGTAGATTGAGGGGGAGAGATAAAGGGAGTGTCTCACACCCCTGCGATGCTGATGTCACTCTTCCAAACGGGGCACATTTTAAAGACACTTGGTAGGATAATAAGGATAAACTCTTCTGGGTTGTACTAAGCAAGAGATCTAAATAGAATTAGAGGAGAGTGGTCATTGTTTATCATTCAAGTGGCTATTTTTAAAAAACCTTCTGAAAGTCCATTTTTTAAAAGATTTTATTTATTTCTGTCTGCACTGGATCCTCGTTGCCTTGCGCAGACTTTCTCTAGTTGCAGCGAGCTGGGATTACTTATTCTTCGTTGTGGTGCGAGGGCTTCTCATTGCAATGACTTCTCTGGTTGCAGAGTACGGGCTTTAGGGTGCACAGGCTCAGTTGCCCCACAGCATGTGGAATATTGCTGGATCTGATCTGTGTTCCCTGCATTGGCAGGCGGATTCTTATTTACTGTGCCACCAGGGAAGACCTCAGGTGGCTATTTTCTAAGTCCTGGAAGATGCTTTATTAACTGTAAGGGTACTCTTTTGTCTCTTAATTAAATTTAGTAACAAGCTTACTATGCAATGTAATTTGCCAGCTGGCTTTCATCCCGGAGTGTTTCACTCTATCCTTATCTAACATAGTGTGCCTTCCAAAGTTCCTAGTGACAGATTAGAGCAAGAATATAATTTTACATATTCAAAGAACACTTGTTTCTCTTATAATGCTATATTTCAGAACTTTGTCCCTTCCCTGGGCCTTTTCCTTTCTTTAACTTTAAACTCCAAATTATAAAATTAGACTCCTTGACTAAAGTTTTTGGTAAGAGAGTTTATCTTCTTTGTTCCAGAACTCTGGATGGCCTATATTTTTTGTTGTTTTTGTTGTTCTTCTTTAAACAGGCTTGCTCTTGAATGAAATACTGTTCCTTTCATGTTAGTATTAGTCACTTATTTATACGTGGTAAAGAACGCCTGCCCTCTTGTGTCCATCGAGGCTGCTACAATAAGGAGTGAATTAGCAAGGGTATCAGGCCAGAAATACAGCTTTCCATCCTGTGGAGTTTTCCTATCAGAAAGCTTGCTCAAGCCTGCCAGTATGGTTGTTCAGATGAAACACTGCAAAATGACTCCAGCCCAAGTGGTGAATGAATAGTCATTAAAATTGGCTTCATAAATATGACTATATAGTCATAATATATTATGACTATATAGTCATTAATACTTTGCTTGTCAATCATGCATTCTTAGGTCTGGTTCCTGATTTAATGTATTTTCGTCAAATCATAAAATCAAAATTTTTCAATGGAGAGCCCAGGGATGGAGGTTCACCGGCATCTGCTGCCGAGGTGAACAAAAGCTGGGGGAGGGCAATGACAACTGACACCCTAGAGCTCTTTATAAACAGTGAAGCAAGCCAGAGAAACACAAATATTGCATATTAACACACATATGGAATCAAAAAAAATGGTAGTGATGAGCCTATTTGCAGGGCAGGAATAAAGTCGCAGAGAGAGAACAGACTTGTGGACACAGCAGGGGAAGGAGACGGTGTGATGAACTTAGAGAGTAGCACTGAAATATATACGTATTATATGTAAAATAGATAGCCGGTGGGAATTTGCAATGTGATGCAGGGAGCTCAACCTGGTGCTTTGTAACAACCTAGAGGGGTGGGATGGGGTGGAAGGTGGGAGGGAAGTTCAATAAGGAGGGGATGTGTGTTATCAGTTCAGTTCAGTCGCTCAGTCGTGTCCGACTCTTTGCGACCCCATAAATCGCAGCATGCCAGGCCTCCCTGTCCATCACCAACTCCCAGAGTTCACGCAAACACATGTCGATCAAGTCAGTGATGCCATCCACCCATCTCATCCTCTGTTGTCCCCTTCTCCTGCCCCCAATCCCTCTCAGCGTCAGAGTCTTTTCCAATGAGTCAACTCTTGGCATGAGGTGGCCAAAGTACTGGAGTTTCAGCTTTAGCATCATTCCTTCCAAAGAACACCCAGGACTGATCTCCAGAATAGACTGGTTGGATCTCCTTGCAGTCCAGGGACTCTCAAGAGTCTTCTCCAACACCACAGTTCAAAAGCATCAATTCTTCGGCGCTCAGCTTTCTTCACAGTCCAACTCTCACATCCATACGTGACTACTGGAAAAACCATAGCCTTGACTAGACGGAACTTTGTTGGCAAAGTAATGTCTCTGCTTTTGAATATGCTATCTAGGTTGGTCATAGCTTTCCTTCCAAGGAGTAAGTGTCTTTTAATTTCATGGCTGCAATCGCCATCTACAGTGATTTTTGAGCCCCCCAAAATAAAGTCTGACACTGTTTCCACTGTTTCCCCATCTATTTCCCATGAAGTGACGGGACCAGATGCCATGATCTTTGTTTTCTGAATGTTGAGCTTTAAGCCAACTTTTTCACTCTCCACTTTCACTTTCATCAAGAGGCTTTTGAGTTCCTCTTCACTTTCTGCCATAAGGGTGGTGTTATCTGTATATCTGAGGTTATTGATATTTCTCCCGGCAATCTTGATTCCAACTTGTGCTTCTTCCAGCCCAGCATTTCTCATGATGTACTCTACATATAAGTTAAATAAGCAGGGTGACAATATACAGCCTTGACGTACTCCTTTTCCTATTTGGAACCAGTCTGTTGTTCCATGTCCAGTTCTCACTCTTGCTTTCTGACCTGCATATAGATTTCTCAAGAGGTAGGTCAGGTGGTCTGCTATTCCTACTAAGGCCCACTTGACTTCACATTCCAGGATGTCTGGCTCTAGGTGAGTGATCACACCATCGTGATTATCTTGGTCATGAAGATCTTTTTTGTATAGTTCTCCTGTGTATTCTTGCCACCTCTTCTTAATATCTTCTGCTTCTGTTAGGTCCCTACCATTTCTGTCCTTTATTGAGCCCATCCTTGCATGAAATGTTCCCTTGGTATCTCTAATTTTCTTGAAGAGATCTCTAGTCTTTCCCATTCTGTTGTTTTCCTCAATTTCTTTGCATTGATCGCTGAGGAAGGCTTTCTTATCTCTCCTTGCTATTCTTTGGAACTCTGCATTGTGTGTATACCAATGGCTTATTCATGCTGATGTATAGCAGAAACCAACAACACTGTAAAGGAATTATCCTCCACTTATAAATTTTTAAAAACCCCCAAAAGAAATAATAACTAATACTCTGCAAAATGCATTGTATATACAAAGCTCTACATCAACAATGATGGTTTGATATTTTGCATATATGTATGCTGATTCATATATTCATGTTTCCTGTAGGGTTTTTGGAGTCTCTGGATGACTTTTACCTTCTTAGCAGTGGTTTGGTATTGCTGCAGACCACAAACAGCGTGTATAACAAAACCCTACTGCAGCACGTGGTACCCCAGTCTCTCCTGGCCTGGCAAAGAGTCCGGGTGGCCAATATGATGGCTAATAATGGCAAGCAGTGGGCAGAGGTCTTTTCAAAACACAACTCTGGTAAGTGGCCCTTCAGAATAACGTTTAGGCATGTACGTTTTTTTTAGATTTTGAGTTAACCAGCCAAGCAATACCCATGCCCTGTCTTCGTCTTCTCTGCTTCAGGCACATATAACAATCAGTACATGGTCCTGGACCTGAAGAAGGTAAATCTGAACCACAGCCTTGACGACGGCACTCTGTACATTGTGGAGCAAATTCCTACATACGTAGAATATTCTGAACAAACTGCTATTCTGCGGAGAGGTACTTTCTTCATGCTAGAAGTCTGATGAGTGTGTGTGTGTGTGCACACACACATATGATGGATAATGTGTGGTGTGTGAAGGTACGATGGGGGGTGTGTATGGTGGGGATGCAGGGGTGGGAATGCTGTTGCTTGTCACGCAGGGAAAGAATGACAAGTTTCATCACATGTAAAACCTACACCTCAAACTCTTACATGACAATGTACTCTTTTTTGTACAATTTATTTAAAAAAAAAATGTTTTGTACTATTTATTTATGACCTCTGTTGCATGCACAGGTTAAGTCAGAGTGATGATTTTTCCTAGTACAGAGTAGCAGCTCAATTAATACTTCTTTTGGCCGCGGCATGTGGCATAAGGGATCTCAGTTCCCTGACCAGGGGTGAATCGAAACTGCACCCCTCGGTGCGTGGAGTCTTAACCACCAAACCACCAAGGAAGTCCCATGACGGGTACTCTTACATGTGTGTGCATGTGTGCAAAGCCACTTCACTCCAGGCATGTCCAGTTCTTTGTGACCCTAGGGGCTTAGCCTGCCAGGCTCCTCTGTCCATAGGATTCTCCAACTAATTATACTGGAGTGTGTTGTCATGCCCTCTTCCAGGGGATCTTCCTGACCCAGGGATTGAACCAGAGACTCTTAAGTCTCCTGCATTGGCAGGTGGGTGGGTTCTTTACCACTAGTGCCACCTGGGAAGCCCACCTTTGTGATTTCACTGGGTTTTATGAAAATGAATTGAGATAATTTCTATCGATTCTTAAGCATATTACCAGTCCATAGCAAGTCCTAGCATCTTGCATTGAACATACCGCTCAGCACACACAGGAAGTCCTCACTGGATATCTGTTGAATAAATGAAAGAGAAGATGATGTCTGGGTGGAAGTTTACAGGCTAGAAAGTTCAGTTCAGTCGCTCAGTCATGTCCAACTTTTTGCAACCCCATGGACTGCAGCGCACCAGGCTTCTCTGTCCATCATCAACTCTCGGAGCTTATGCAAACTCATGTCCATCGAGTTGGTGATGCCATCCAACCATCTCATCCTCTGTCATCCCCTTCTCCTCCAGCCTTCAATCTTTCCCAGCATCAGGGTCTTTTCCAGTGAGTCATTTCTTCGCATCAAGTGGCCAAAGTATTGGAGCTTCAGCATTAGTCCTTCTAATGAATATTTAGGACTGATTTCCTTTAGGATTGACTGATTTGATTTCCTTGCAGTCCAAAGGACTCTCAAGAGTCTTCTCCAACACCACAGTTCAAAAGCATCAATTCTTTGGTGATCAGCCTTCTTCACAGTCCAACTCTCACATCCATACATGACCACAGGAAAAACCATAGCCTTGACTAAACGGACCTTAGTCGGCAAAGTAATGTCTCTGCTTTTGAAAATGCTATCTAGGTTGGACATAACTTTTCTTCCAAGGAGTAAGCGTCTTCTAATTTCATGGCTGCAGTCACCATCAGCAGTGATTTTGGAGCCTAAAAAAATAAAGTCTGGCACTGTTTCCACTGTTTCCCCATCTATTTCCCATGAAGTGATGGGACCAGATGCCATGATCTTCGTTTTCTGAATGTTGAGCTTTAAGCCAACTTTTTCTGTGTTGACCATCTGGTGATGTCCACGTGTAGAGTCTTCTCTTGTGTTGTTGGAAGAGGGTGTTTGCTATGACCAGTGCATTTTCTTGGCAAAACTCTATTAGTCTTTGCCCTGCTTCATTCCGCATTCCAAGGCCAAATTTGCCTGTTACTCCAGGTGTTTCTTGACTTCCTACTTTAGCATTCCAGTCCCCTATAATGAAAAGGACATCTTTTTTGGGTGTTAGTTCTAAAAGGTCTTGTAGGTCTTCATAAAACCGTTCAACTTCAGCTTCTTCAGCATTACTGGTTGGGGCATAGACTTGGATAACCGTTGATATTGAATGGTTTGCCTTGGAGACGAACAGAGATCATTCTGTCGTTTTTGAGATTGCATCCAAATACTGCATTTCGGACTCTTTTGTTGACCATGATGGCTACTCCATTTCTTCTGAGGGATTCCTGCCCACAGTAGTAGATATAATGGTCATCTGAGTTAAATTCACCCATTCCAGTCCATTTTAGTTCACTGATTCCTAGAATGTCGACGTTCACCCTTGTCATCTCTTGTTTGACCACTTCCAATTTGCCTTGATTCATGGACCTGACATTCCAGGTTCCTATGCAGTATTGCTCTTTACAGCAAAAATACAGAGTTAAATTCAGGGTGTCTACCATATACTTGATGTATCTTTTATTTATTTTCTTTTGTTTGACCTTCCTAATGTATTTCCAAGGGCTTCCCAGGTGGCACAGTGGTAAAGGATCTGCCTGCCAATGCTGGAGCACAGGAGAGCTGGGTTCGATCCCTGGGTCGGGAAGATCCCCTGGAGAAGGGAATGGCAACCCACTCCAGTATCCTTGCCTGGAGATCCCATGGAGAGAGGAGCCTGGCAGGCTACAGCCCATGAGGTCACAAAGAGTTGGACATGACTGTGCAACTGAGGACACACACAACATATTTCCAGATAAATAGTATTGTTACCGGAGAAGGCAATGGCACCCCACTCCAGTTCTCTTGCCTGGAAAATCCCATGGACGGAGGAGCCTGGTAGGCTGCAGTCCATGGGGTCGCTAAGAGTCAGACACGACTGAGCGACTTCACTTTGACTTTTCACTTTCATGCATTGGAGAAGGAAATGGCAACCCACTCCAGTGTTCTTGCCTGGAGAATCCCAGGGACGGAGGAGCCTGGTGGGCTGCTGTCTCTGGGGTTGCACAGAGTCGGACAGGACTGAAGCGACTTAGCAGCAGCAGCAGCAGTATTGTTACCATCTTACTGAAAAGGAAGAAAAGCTGAGGAAGAAACATATGATTTTCCCAAATAAGTGATATTGTACAGCCATTTTTAAAAAAGCTCCACAAACCTAGTATTTAGAAGCCACAATGATATATTGATAGAAGTCCTGGGTGCTTTTAGTCAGAAGGAAGGCATTCAACCTCTCTAAACCTCTGTTTCTTCCTTTAGAAGGAAGAATGGTAATATTTATACATCAGTAGGTGGTTTTGATACTATTTTGGGTTGGCCAAAAAGTTCGTTCAGGTTTTTATACTGTGATGGAAAAACCTGAAGAAACTTTTTGGCCAACCCAATATAAGATACTCTTTTAAATGTTTTTTTAATCATAAAGCTTTATGAAAATTTAAAGAGCAACCATTTTTATTATTCATTTGAGCTGTTCACGTATAGAACTGTAATAATGTTCATCTAGTGCTTACAAAGTACCAGACCCTGTTGTAAACTCTGCCATCCATTTGAACTCACTTAATGCTCACAGCAGCGATCCCTGTGAGACAAGGATCCTTGTAAGACATCATTGTTCACAGTTTACAGATGAAGACGTGAGCCACAGAGAGGTTAAGTAACTTCTGTAAGCTCACATACCAGGCAGTCTAACCTCCAAGTCTCAATTACCTAGATATACTGCAATCATAAACGTGATTTTTAGCCTGTACTTTCAATGTTGTCTTTGTCTGCCTTCACCCTGATGCTGGCTCCATGCCCCAGAATCAGTGAGGTTGAATGTTTTATCATTTGTTTTGTCCTAATAACTTCACCCCGAGCAGCGGATCCTATAAAACAGTAAGGAGAAAGGAAGGCAGACAAGGGCCAAGAGAAGACGTAAGTGGAAGTTAAACCTTGAATGGTGAAAGTGGTCCTACATGGGCTGACAGTCCTGCAGCAATACCCCAGGCTACTGTAATCTGAGATGTTCCTGAAATGGCGATTTTATTAAAGTTGTGTCACATTTGATGCCTAGTGACGAAGGGCTGGCACACTGTGAAGCTTAGAATGAAGCTGAGCCTTATGAATGTTTAGGGTCAGAGGAGTTAAAAGTCTACTGGAATCTTAAGATCATCTCCAATCCCTTCACAGTATAACTTTTCCTTTCCCTCTTCCTACTAAAAAAAAAAGAGGGGGCAGAAATGAGGTTAACTGACAAAGGCCTAATTATTCAACTCCGAGCCTAGAAGTAGGTTTTCTTCTGCTTAATAGATTCCCTTAAGAATCTGGGGTGAAAAACCAAAGAATTCTGATGCTCTTCTCCCCCTAATGGAATAATCTAGACTATACTGGTTCTGTAAATTTCTAAGGATCTGTGTGGTTACCAGGGTTCACAGCCATTATTTTCTGTGTAATATTGCTTTGTAATTACACAGCTGTGCCAATGTTCAAAAGAAAGTACCGTTCATGACACTTCTTTTGTTTTCTCTCTCTTCTGTCTTCCTCCCTGTCAATCCCACCCTTCTCTCCCTTCCATTCCAAATCAGGATATTGGCCCTCCTACAACATTCCTTTCCATGAAAAAGTTTACAACTGGAGTGGCTATCCAATACTGGTCAAGAAGCTGGGTTTGGACTACTCTTATGATCTGGCTTCCCGAGCTAAAATCTTCCGGCGTGACCAAGGAAAAGTGATTGATATGGAATCCATGAAATATATCATGCGATACAACAGTACGTAGCACATTTCTCAAGAATCATTCTTCAAAACTCTTTTTCTTCCCCATGGATAAAGAATCCATTTATCACCTCTGTACTAGAAGGCAGTTTAAGAAGTTATTGAATTATTTAGTATTCAGTTGATACTATGCATATTATATATTCAACAAATAGAATTTTGTCCTTCTTTATAAAAATGATCGGGAAGAAGATTCTATGGATTTAATTGAAAAAAGTCTTATGTAAAATACAAAAGAAATAACCCATACAGGATAACTTTTTTTTTTTTTTTTCTTTTTTACCCTACCATCCCAAACACAGATTTCCTTCCAAGGACAAAAGCAGCTACTAAAACAAAAATTACCTGTAAACACTTTGTTTTTGATGAACAATATCAAAATCAGATTCGTATTTGTTTTGTTTAAAAAAACTGGACACACCCTTGTGCTCTGTTATTTCTCTTCTGTCCAGTCATCACTGCAGTTTGTGAGCGCAGGTTGAGCCTGGAGTGGGGGCTCGAGGTTGCCTCCTCCCTGTACAAGCCACAGGGGCCTTCCGTATGTGGGGGCAGGCTGAGCAGATCTGGACACCTAGGCTCGAAAAGGGCCGCACAGCTTACTGTGAAAGAATGCATCTCGGAATGGCCAGTGCTCACTCTATCCCATCACTGTTCCCTAGATTACAAGGAGGACCCTTATAGCAAGGGTGATCCCTGCAACACCATTTGTTGCCGTGAGGACCTAAACTCACACAGTCCGAGTCCTGGAGGTTGCTATGACACCAAGGTAATGTGCTGTTGGGTTCTGTTTGCTTTCTTTTGGCTCTGCTGGGTCTTTGTTGTTTGGGGTTTTTTTGACTCACGGTGAGCAGAGGCTATTCTAGTTGCAGGGCCTGGGCTTCTCACTGCAGTGGCTTCACGGGCTTCAACAGCTGCAGTTCCCAGGCTCTAGAGCACAGGCTCTGTTGTGGCCCGTGGGCCTAGGTGCTTGACGGCAAGTAGGATCTTCCGGAACCAGGGACTGAATCTCTTCTCCCACATTGGTAGGTGGACTCCTTCCCACTGAGCCACCAGGGAAGCCCCACCCTATTGGTTTTCCAGTGCCTAGGCCTATTCAAAGGCAGAGCTGCAGAGATTTTTGTGGCATAAATCACAATAATGTCTCTTAACTTATTGTGCCTGTGCTCTGTTGCTAAGTTGTGTCTGACTCTGCAACCCCACGGACTGTAGCCTGCCAGGCTCCTCTGTCCATGGAATTTCCCAGACAATACTGGAATGTGTTGATATTTCCTCAGTTCAGTCAGTTCAGTCGCTCAGTCGTGTCCGACTCTTTGCGACCCCATGAATCGCAGCACGCCAGGCCTCCCTGTTCATCACCATCTCTCGGAGTCCACTCAGACTCACATCCATCGAGTCAGTGATGCCATCCAGCCATCTCATCCTCGGTCGTCCCCTTCTCCTCCTGCCCCCAATCCCTCCCAGCATCAGAGTCTTTTCCAATGAGAACTCTGGGACTGACCAGTGTCTCCTGCATTGGCAGGAGGATTCTTTACTGCTGAGCCAGCTGGGAAGCCCAGTGTCTCTACAACATGAACTCAATTACGGAATCAGCTTTTTTCAGAAGTTATAGTGGTAGGTCCCTTGGACTAACTTCCAGTCCCTGCTCTGTCACTTCATCACATCATCTCACAGTGCTTGTTTCCTCATCTGAAAAATGGAAAGAAGAGTACTTGCTTCCTAGGGTTGTTGTGAAGAATGAATATTTAATATCTATAAAATGTTTACAACAGTACTTAGCATGTTATTTGTAAATGTGCATAACCATAATGATGATGATGATGATGGTGATAGTGTTGCTGTCTTAAGTTTTACCAGACTTGCCCAAAGTCCAAAGAACATATTGAAAGCATAGTGATGTCACTTTAAACAGAAATTGAATTGAGCCGAAGGAATAAGTATTGGGCCAGATGCTCAAGTACTAAAGGGTTTTCACTACAATTGTTAAGCGCTGTAATGTGTCTCACAATATAGGTAATAAGGAAGTTTACAGTGGGGTTGAAGCCCACTCATATAGGCTTGTGAGCACCAGTTTAAAATGTCAACACTAGTTTGATAGCCTGAAATGGTAGAATATTTACATCATGGAAATCAGCAAACACTACAAATTGGGGTCTTTTTTCCTAAGAGAGCTAATTGTTAACAACTTATTGGCACAGGACTGCATCTTGAGTGTTCAAGATTATGCGTTAACTATCTGCTAAGTCGCTTCAGTCGTGTCCGACTTTGTGTGACCCCATAGACGGCAGCCCACCAGGCTCCCCCGTCCCTGAGATTCTCCAGGCAAGAATACTGGAGTGGGTTGCCGTTTCCTTCTCCAATGCATGAAAGTAAAAAGTGAAAGTGAAGTCGCTCAGTCGTGTCCGACTCTTAGCGACCCCATGGACTGCAGCCTACCAGGCTCCTCCATCCATGGGATTTTCCAGGCAAGAGTACTGGAGTGGGGTGCCATTGCCTTCTCCCGTTAACTATCTAGTGGGTGGAAAAGAATCATTCTACCACATCTTTTTGTACTTTTGGGCTTGGGCATGTGTCTTTTCATTTCCATCTATGGTCCTAAATTCTGAAGAAATCTATTAGATTTAAGAGTTAACTGTTCTATCTGAAGCTCTGAAAACTATTAAAAATGCCAACCCCCAACACATTATTTTTTCTATCAGCCTAATGACTAAACAGAAGATGGTTTAGAATGGTTTGAGCCAAGCTTAGTCTTTAATGACTAAGATTTTGTGTAAGGTAGAAAAAATTTAGTGGATGTAGTGAGCCTGGCACACATGAAGCCCCAGTGAATGCTTTTGTATTTATTTCTTTTTAATGGTATTTGCAAACATTCAGTAAAGTGTGTAAAAAGTGTTATATCCATTCCAGAGTACACAAAGAGAATTACTTGAACTGGGGAGAAACCAAGCCAAGCTTTCATCTGCCAAATTTTACCTTTTTCAGGAGACAAGAGCCTGCCAATTTTTCATCAAAAAAGGTTCTGTTGAAGCACATATTTTAAAAAATATCACTTCTCTTGAGCCATTTTGAATGAGGAAAATCTGAAGTTATGAGACATTTTCTGCTTTCCTGTCTAACCTTAAGTTCTGCTGCGATCCAATGTTCAAGTGTTAAGAACCATGGACCTTATTTTTTGATATCAAGTTCCATCTACTTTAATACTCTTGTTACTGCCCTGATTAATAACAACTTTTACTGAGGAATTAATACATTCTAGGCACTGCTTCAAGTATTTGCTCTCATTAATCCTCATGACAACTCTTCTATGAAGTAGGGTTATTAGTATAATTTTACAAATAAGAAAACTGAGTCAAAATAAATTTTGGAGGTTGAATTCTAAATATGAGTAACCTGACTCCAGATCTCACACTTTGGGCTGTTAGTTTAATACTCTTCTACAAGTCAGTGCAGGGCTTCCAAGGTGGCACAGTGGTAAAGAATCCACCGGCCAAGCAGGAGACATGGGTTCAATCCTTGGGTTGGGAAGACCCCGCCCCCGAACAAGGAAATGGCAACCCACTCCAGTATTCTTGCCTGGGAAATCCTATGGACAGAGGAGCCTGGCAGGTCATGACTTAGTGACTGAACAACTAGTCAATTCACATTTGGATGCCAAATGGATACAGAAGAGCATATTGTGGAAGCTTGCAGGATTTTAAGGGGAGCTAATATTGTGACTTTGGACAAAGAGCAGGAACCACACCTAAGGGGCTTAGTCGTGTTTTTTTTCCCAATGGTTTTCTAAAACATCCCCCTCCTCTCTCTCTGCAGGTGGCAGACATCTACCTGGCATCCAAGTACAAAGCCTATGCCATCAGTGGGCCCACTGTACAAGGTGGCCTCCCTGTTTTTCACTGGAGCCGTTTTAACAAAACTCTCCATGAGGGCATGCCAGAGGCCTACAACTTTGATTTTATTACCATGAAACCTATTTTGTAACTTGACATAAAATGGAGGGAGATAAGGGAATAGAAGCCTGCAAGTAAGATACCAAAGGCAGTATTTTAGCTGTTTTTCCATTCAGAATTAGTTTTAAGCAAATATATTCAATTCAGTCTATCAATTTCATTTTCTGCTGCTGATTTTGTCATTTTTAAAACAAGCGCCTACAATTGGGTGGGGCACCATACAAGAAACATATGATAAATAAACAATACCATTTCAGCACACAAGCTTATACACCAGAAAGTACGGTAGAAACTGCTCCCTCACCCCGAGATCCACTGTCTCCATGTATGCCTGGCTGCACAGGCTGCACCTCCCAGCTTCCCTTGGGCAGCTGTGCCATGTGACAGAGTCCTTGGGGTGGACTCTGAGTTGAGTGCTACTCCCAGGCCCTGCTCCTCAGACCCTGACTGCCTCATGCTCTTTCCTCTTCTCCTTGCTGGATGGATTCCATGACAAATCCCTAGGGGATGGTGGAACCTCCAACAGAAATGCAGTTGGTAGGTTTTTGTTTTTTTCTGGTCATTTACAAGCAACAGTCGAAGTCTTTCTGTGGTGCACAAACATAATACAGCAGACTTTAATGTTGTCACCTGTTAGTTAAAAACAGCTTATCTAACCTAGCAGCAGCTCTGCCTAACAACATTTCTTTCAAAGCTGGAGGGTTATATGTTGTTTGAGTGTCATGGTGTTGTCAAATTAAGTAAACCATACTGAACAGTGTAACAGTGACTCTTAACAAGGTGAGAGACTCACAGAAGAAAAGAATTCTCATAAGGTCTGAGAATAACAGAATGAATCAGAGTACTCAGAATGTTAAAAACCCAGTAGTTTATTTCAAAGTATAAATTTCAGGCTTGCTGGACAAAATCCCACTACAGTTAACACTTATACAGACACCACTCTACTGTACATTTAAAAAAGAAGAAAAAAAAAAAAACCCACAAAAACCTTCAAAACCTAATAAAAATAGGGCAACCTGCTACAGCCCAGTTTCTATTAGACATGTCTTCCAGAATGTAACAGTAATAAATGTGAAAGTTGACATTATTTCTTTATAATCCTACGTTCAAAGGATGTTTCCTTAATAAAAATATAAATTAAAACTTTACCGACTATTTTAAGATTTCGGTCCTAAGGGGTTTACTACAGACTAACGGGTCAATAGAATAAATGTTTTTTTTTAAAAAAAATTTCTATCGTTAATTTATATTTCCCACCCATAAACTGAGATGTTCATTTTTTTTTCTTACTGGTTGAATCGTACTATTTTGACTTCTACTCTTCTGTTTTGTGCACAAACATAGTAAGATAAGGAGGGGTAACCCACCGAGTTCCCTTTATTCAAAAACCTTAGCCTATTTGGACGGTGTGATTACTGAAATGTTCTTAACAAGATTGGAAAAAACAAACAGGGTTTTAAAAGTCTTTCCCTCCCCGGTAGTAAATGAGTCATCTCTCATTCCGTCCGTCTTAATATGTGACCAAAATTTATCTCAATAAACGTTATTAGATTATGACCCTGTACCAGAAAGACCTTTAGTCTTATTTTGTCCGGTTACTGACCAGTTACTAATTCAATTTTATTACTTATTTAGTCTCCTATAACTTTATCGGGTTGTTCCTTTCAGACCCTCTTGTGAACCTTCAGAAACGCTATTACATGACACGGTTGTAGTGTCACATATGTTCACTCTCTCCTCCTATTGCGTCCGTAATAAGACAATTAGAAAATGTCATGACCTTTTAAACACCTTGTTCTATTTACGTATAGTACGTTATAATTGTGGAACGACGTATTTGTTATTAAACCTTTTATGTTCGTTTTCTCGTTTGTTTGTTTTTTTGGGTGTAATTGTGAATAGCCGGTGTCCTTGTCTTGACATACCACGTCGAACGGATTCCTCAAGACGACTGTCCACCAGGATTCGAGGAACAAACTCCAGTAAAATAAGTTAGTTTGAAGAGTAAAGGATAGACCGTTACCCCCAACCCTGTCACCCCTTGTGTACAGACACTCCGTTTACCGTAGGGTTGTTTGTAAGTGAAAAGTTCCTTCGTTCGAGACGAGAAGTGAAGAGAGTACTTGAAACTGAAACAATTTATCGTGTGTCATAAGACGTACAAAATTTTAGTGAGTCCAGAGAAATAGAGGGATATAGTTACCTCATAAAGTTACCTGTTACCAACAGATGTCTTTGTATATACTTTATAAATGTACTGGCAAGAATATAATTTTAAAATGTGAGGCTTAGTCACACTTAAAATTGGGTGAAAATTACTGTGACAAAGTACAAAGTAGAAAGTAACAAACATCACCATTACCTTTAAACGTCATATAAACATCCTCTATTTCAGATTGAAGTATCAGAAGTTTCCAGGATTTCCAATAAGGCAAAACTTACACAAGTATTGTCAGACTAAAAAGGTAGCAAACTCGCATTCCCAAAATGGGATTATTAAGCTTATTTGTAATACTCTGAGAAAAGATACTATGAAATTAAAAAAGGTACCATGAAGTGTGATTGCTATTAAAAAATATTTTACCAGTAGCTATTTCTAGTTGAGTCCTCCATTCTCTGTCTCTAAAGAAACAAACCAAACAGAAAGCTCTCTTCAACATTAAAAAACCTGCCTGAAATAAAAACCTAGAGTTCAAGTCTAGCACCCACTGGTAACTCCAACATAATTGTTGCCTATAAATTCTGTGGCAGGCTAACTGAAAGAAACCATCTTATAATATCTTTTCCTTCAAATAATTACAATCTCTCTTTGTACCTTCCCTCCACCATTTGGAATAAAAAGTTTTATTTTACTGTAGTAAATCTATTTAGGGTTACTATTTATTTCTTTTTTCTCTGACAGAAATCACACAGTATAGGTCAAAATAATATTTTCATTCTACTGGGCTTTCTTCACCTGATTATATAATGCTATGAAAGCTTTTTTTTTTAAAAAAAAAAAAAGGATTAATAAACATAAAGTACTCACCAAGGGAAGCTTTCTAGGCTAGGTAAGCAAATTATCACATGACCATAAAACCGGTCAATAAAGGACAATTTTGAACATGGGTTTTCTATTCTGTCAACTGAAATGATCTTCAACACATAATCAACACTGCAACCACTGCAGGTAAAAACATATGTACATGCAGATATAAGACAGGTGCTCACATACATCTAGAAGATCATCAATTTCTCCCTCTAAAATTTTTCATTGGCATGACATTGGCAATTTCTTTACCATCATCATTAGACCCACAATGAGTAACGCCTACATAGTTGGTTGGCAAATATACTCATGGAAATTTTAATTCTCATTGTGGTCTATTTTCTGAAAGCAAAAGGAAGATTTTGGAGCATTTACTTTTGGCAATCTGTAGGCTTTCTTCCACATCAATCAAACTTCACATCCAACCTGACAGTACAGTGACCAGTAAAAGTCTCTAAAGAGAGTTTCTTTACAAGTAGAATGTTTCCTATTACAAGCCATTGAAGTTGCAAACAAAGAAGCATTAATATGGAAATGACAGTTCCCTCTTATAAGTCATACATTAATGACTAACTCATTTAAGAAGGCAGGAATATGATTTCCAATATGATATGGAAGATGGCTTGAAAATGTATTCCACAAACTCCCTAAATTCATTTCCAAGCATCGCCAACCCCACTTTCATCCCCCAAATTACGCCATCTCTCCTGTCCTAAGCTACCTACACTCCAACACATACCTGATACCAGTATAACTGGCACTCAAATAGAAAATCCATGACCAAAGTTTGATCAAAACTTTGAAGACAAACAGAGATGCAGAGAAGTTGTAAAGTCATTCTTACATAAATGACCCCAAAGGATATACTTTAAACCCTATCCAAAGCTGACATATGGTGAATCAGACAAAACTTAGCACCATCAAAAGAAAAGATTAATACAGGAAGAATGATATGAGGATAAAGAAGAAATGGAGCTTTCCCTTGGATAGTTTAGCTTACTGTATTTTGTGAATTTTACTATTTACTTTCTTTGAAAGAATACTATGGGTGATAAGGTATGCTTTGGGTGATAAGGTAAACCAGAATTGCTTTCATAATCTCTAAGACAGTGTGCAACATAGATACTAAAATATATTTGAAGGGAAATTGGCTTATACGATGTAGTCTTCTTTTGGTTCACTTTACACAGAGTTAAATAGTGACCAGAAATAAAAAGCATTAATTTTCATTGAAGAAAAGAGCAAGTTAAATGTAATGATGTCACTGATGAGACTACAGATAAAAGCTGTGGTCTAAAATTTATTTGAGGGAAATGTGCTACATTTGGTGGAGAAAAAGGAGAAATGAGGATTAAAGGTTGACAGAGAAGAGTAAACCACAATGGAAAAATGGCCCTGTTTACTTTTGCAGTTAATCCTTAAGGCACAAAAATAAATGGAAAAAATCTCTGATTAGAAAAGGGAGGGCCCACTACAATTCTTTTTCATCGATTGACAACCCAGAAAAGACAAAAGAAAACATGAAAAGATCTTTTCCTGTGTTCAAATTAACCTATTTTAAACTATTTGACCATTTTGCTTTTTATTTTTTCTTTGGGTTCCATTTAGAGTCAGTTTAAATCATCTATCTATAAACCTACAAATCACATAGAAGCAGAATCATGCCAGATACATTAACCTCAAATCCTTTGATCTACTTACTTCACACTGGAAGAGAGGTAAATTTGAGAATGAAAATGGGAGATTCTACTGTAATAAACACATAAATACAGAAAAGCACACACCACACATATACCCCAGCCTCAAAACTAAAGCAAGGTGCACATTTACATTTCAAAACCTTGAAGCCTGAATTGTTCAGGAAAAGATGCTGCTTTATGGGCTGAGTTTATTCTGATTATAAACAAATGTAGTGTATATACACATCGGTCCAAGAAATCTTGCACAATGTGCATTTTACAATGGGTATCATGCACAAGATTAAAACAAGACCAAAAAGTAGAACTTCTGAAAGAGGAAGAGAGAAAGGCTCCAAGGTTTAACTGCTCTGCGAAGAAGAGATCACATCTGTTGACTGAGGATCACAGAAAGGTCCAAAACGCCCGTAAATATCCTTGGCTCGTACTGCAAAGTAGTATTTGCTGCCAGACACGAACTGGGTGAGAGTGCATGCCATAGGCAAGGGAAGTGCCTTGACTTCGCCAATCTTCTTCCACTGTGAGGGTACAGTGGCACTGGGTTCCTCGTGGTAAGCGTACAGGTGGTAGCTGTCAACAGTGGCGCAGCTTCTGTCCACCTCCAGAACACTCCAGGACAGTACAATGCCATTTTGACTCTGAACTCGTGCTAACTTCAAGTGAGGCTTCTGAGGCAGAGATGTGCTGGCAGCTTCAGGGGGCAGACGCTGTGGTTGTGGAGCTTCTGGTAAGGGTGCTGGGTGCACAGGGCGTGGGGGCTCCTAACAAAAAAAAGAGTCATGTTGATGGATAATGATTGGAGAAAGGACTGTTTCTTAATGGGAGAACTATAACATCCTAGAAATCACTTACTTTTAGAGAGTCTTCATTCTACATCAAGAATACTGGGAAATAGCAAATATCACACATCTGGCAAGTTCTCCCTGATGATTTGAAACCAGTTCATGACCCAGAAGATGAGTGTTGAGATTATTCCCTCTGTGCTTTTTGGGTCTGAGATACTGAGTTTTCCTTGGGAAACAAAAGCCCTGGCTGATGGAACATCATCTTGACAGAAACTGAAATAATCATCTACTTCCGATAAAATAATTAATGATTTAATTATCTATACCACAGACCCTTGTTTTAATATAACATATTTTTTAATAACATATGTTGGCAGTCTATCAATCAACTAAAATTTGAGTATCAACTCTACTTTCATTTTCAGACTGTTTCTCCATAAAAAGACAGTAGCATATTCTTATAAGTTAAGTACATATAACACTGACTATATTATCTTCTTGGTCAGTCTGCATGAAAAAGGTGACATTTATACTGGACTGTGAGAGAGAGAATTTAGAAATGTAGAAATAGTTGTGAATCTTTCTGCTAATAGGTAAAAGCATGAACAAGGCATGGGGATAGGCAAGTGAGGGGATTTATGGGCAAAAACATGGAGAATGTGAAGAAGAACACACAAATTTGGAAAGGTAAGTTAAGGCCAGATAATGAAAAAGCATGAATACTAAGCTTACAAACTGACCTAATGCTGGACATTATTATCATCTGGGTTTTAAGATTACAATGATAACAGTTTTTCAAAAAGATTTAAGTAAGAGCCAGGAAACAGAGAAATAAGTGGTCTTTTTTTCCCCCCAAGTGAAACATTATTGCTCAATGACTTTAGTTTGGAAGTCATGAAAAAAATAAGATCTGTAACTGAAATTCATTTATCAAAATTATGTTTTAATATGCATTTCATTAAATGGATAATTTGCATATACTAAATAGTGAATTCTGTGAAGATCTGATATCTTCTAAATCTCTATGCCTTTTCAAAGTTCAGTGCTAGTAATGTGCACATAGTAACAACTCAAAAAAGGATCTACCAAATAATATCAAGGAATGAAAATATGCTGAAATTCATATGTGAAGTAAAAAAAAATTCATATACACATCTGGAGAAAAGCATAATCCACAGTTTAAAAGCTAAAATAAATATAAAGTTAGAGGGGGGAAAAAAGCAAATGTAAATACATGAAGCATCGAAAGCTGAACAAAATCAGATTTGAATATTGGGCATCTTACTGTATTATTTCTGGCAAATTAAGTAAATAACGTTAAATAAACATACAACTAGTAAGATCTATGAGAAGAAGGCTGAAGTCATGAACTTGACTGGAAAGAGTAGGAATTTAAGAAGTATGATAATAGCTTACAGCCTATAACAGCCCTTTCTAATTCTTCAAATTCGAGGCTACCAAATCCTCTCATATCTCAAAACAGTTAAGTCAACTGAGTTACTGTTTTGTTTCTGCCACTGCAATGGAGGTTTCTATTGAAGTTTTAGAGATAATATATCAACGATTTGCTTCAAAATATTCCAGTGCATACACAGGTTGTAGGAGTTGGTGGGTGGCAATACAGAAGAAAGAAGATTGGCTATGACTGCTGAAGACTGATGACTACTGAAGACAGGTGATGGGTACGTGGGGATTGCTACACTAGTCTTTCTACTTTTATATATATTTGAAGATTCCCAGTTAAAAATATTATTAAAATTAAATTAAAAGAATGTTTCTCCTATGAGATACTGCTGCTGCTGCTACTAAATTGCTTCAGTCATGTCTGACTCTGTGCGACCCCATAGATGGCAGCCCACCAGGCTGAACCATCCCTGGGATTCTCCAGGCAAGAACACTCGAGTGGGTTGCCATTTCCTTCTCCAATGCATGAAAGTGAAAAGTGAAAGTGAAGTTGCTCACTTGTGTCCGACTCTTTGCGACCCCATCGACTACAGCCAACCAGGCTCCTCCATCATGGGATTTTCTAGGCAAGAGTACTGGGGTGCCATTGCCTTCTCTGATGAAATATAGTGCATTTATTATAAGACAATTCATATGGAATCCTGTTTAAAAAAAGCTCTGATGGATCATCACATTTGCAAAACTGTGGCATAAATAAGACATTTTTACTATATATTTCTTGAAGAAATATGGGATGAAGTAGGTTATTTGTAGTTGCAAACAACAGTAATGAGGTATTTGCCACAGATCCTACAAGGCTAGATCTGAAGCACTGTGACAACATGCTGGAGGTGCTGGGACCAGAAAAATCTGAGTTTTAAAATGGCTCTGCCTCTGACACTAGTTTGGTAGTGACACTGAGTAATCACTTAATATCGCTAAGACACAGTAGCCTCTTCTATCAAACGGAGAATATTGATTCTCAAGGGCTTCCCTGGTGGCTTAGATGGTAAAGACTCCACCTGCAATGCAGGAGACCTGGGTTTGATCCCTGGGTTGGGAAGATCCCCTGGAGGAGGGCATGGCAACCCACTCCAGTATTCTTGCCTGGAGAACCCCCACGGACAGAGGAACCTGGTGGGCTAGTGTATGGGGTCACAAAGAGTCAGTCATAACTGAGTGACTAAGCACACAGCAGGGCTGGGAGGAGTAAATAAAATAATACAACAGTAGAGTGCCTCGTATATGTGATGTGCTCCATTAACGTGACTTTTTTTCACTGCAGTGGGACAGTAAAATAACAGCTGCTAAGAGCACAGGCTCTGGAACTGGAACGTATTGGGTTTTATGAGGTATGACCTGGGGCTGGTTATTCAACCACTCTGTACATTAGCTGCCATACCAATAATAAAGGATTAAAAAAAGAAAGCTAAGAGTTCTAAAGAATTTCTGTGTAAGGACCACATAAATTAACAGTGCCTGGTGCATAGGAAGCACTTCACAAACTTAGCCATTATTATGTATATTTTAAAAAGGATGCTTTGCTTGGTAAAAAGTGGTATCAGCCTCAATCTCCTACCACTATTAGAACCAGCATTTCCATTCACACACTCTATCATACCAAATACTATTACAGTCAGGTCACAGGATAATGTGACATTGATTTGGAGATTAAAACTAAGGAGAAATCTTTGGTTTTCTCTATTATCTCTTAACCAATCAATTCCCAATACCACTGGATGATTAAAAGTAGTAGGTGACAGCTCAAAGAAAGACAAATATTATATGATATCACTTATATGTGGAATCCAAAAAATAACACAAATGGACTTCTTTACAGAACAGAAACAGGCTCACAGACACAGAAAATAGTTATGGTTACCAAAGGAGAGGGGAAGGGATAAATTAGGAGTATGGGATTACCAGATATACATCACTATGTATAAAATAGGTAAACAACAAGGATTTACTCTATAGTACAGGCAATTCCATTCAATATCTTATAATAAACTATAATGGAAAAGAATCTGAAGCTGTACACCTGAAACTACAATACTGTAAATCAACTACAGTTAAATTAAAAAAAATTTTTTTAATTAAAAGTTTAAAATAAAACCAATAAAATGATAGCAATGTTAACAGAACTAGTATGAAATTCTGAGAAAAAAATAAAATTAAACCTGCAACAATATTTCTTAAAATATTCAATACTTTAAAAAAATATTCACTACTCAAGAATGCTCTCTTTAACCTAACCATAAGTTTAACATGGTCTATTTCACTTCTCATGCCCCAGACCGTGGACTCTTTTATATGCTGCACACCACCACAAGCAAATTCTATACTCCCCAACCATCATTACCCAGAAGTGTTTCTGGGTAATGTTGATAGATCTAATGGTAAGATCTACTTTCTTCAATAAACATCTGCTGGAAAAACAGAAGACCTGTTATTTTCTTTTGATATAACTAGTTTAAAGAAAAAGTACCAACTGCAGTGGTATCTGACAGTGTTATAGGTGAGAATTTTGTGAAGCCAAGGGTCCTCACTTACAGTATGCACTTGTGGTGGTCGGTGATGCACTGTGAGCTGAGGTCCCGTTGATCCCAGGGTTAATCCATTGTTTACAACATATGTAGTTGCTTGAGGCACTCGGACTGTAACACCTATAAAAGAAAATGAAGTGATAGAATTCGAATTCTATTCTAAATTTGGTAGAACACTGAATTAAACATTCAAAAATCAGTAAAGTGATGTTTTTAAAATTCAAAAGGAAAAATATATCTAACCTAGAAGTCTATACTCATCTAAAGTATCATTTGAGCATGAAGATAAAAAAATTCTCATATATGCAAGCTACCAAAATAAAGTCTACCTCCATGAACTTTTCTTCAAGTGGCCACACGAGAGACAAGATCAACAAAGGACAACAGGAGACACAGTGAACAGGAGATCCAACATAAGAAAGAAAGAAATGCAATCCATACCCAAAATCCTAGCACACTGAAACACTGGCAGTACACATAACATAAAAGGCAGATAGGCCAGAACGGAGCACTGTGACTCTAAAGATAGAAAACATGAAGCTCTCTTCACAAAGATCTCTGCCTCCAGAACAGGCAAGTTAATCTTGCCTCATTTTAACAAAGTTCCTCTCTTCCTTTCCATGCTCTGCTGATCAGCTGAGGATACTCATTTCATCCAACAGAAAAACTAGACTTCAGGGCAACAAAAGCAGAAAATTTAGAAGCAGACTTCCTCGGTGGTACAGTGCATAAGAATTTGCCTGCCAATGCAGAGGACACAGCTTTGATGCCTTGTCTGGGAAGATCCCACATGCCACGGGGCAACTACTGAGACTGTGCTCTCGAGTCCAGTCTACTCCACAGCTGCAACTACTGAAGCCCGAGCCCCTAGAGCCTGCACTGCACAAGTCACCGCAATGCGAAAGCTGAACGCCACTAGAGAGTAGCCCCTGTTCCCCGCAACTACAGAAAGCTCATGTGCAGCAATGAAGACCCAGTGTGACCAAAAATAAAAATTTTTTAAATTAAAAAATGGAGAAAATTTAGAAGCCACTCATAGCTCAGCCATATTTCTGCCATATATCCAGTACTGTGGGTACCTTGCCTGGGGTGAGCCCTGTTTCCCAGAATTCATTTAAGATACTGCTGATGGATTTCCCCAGAGAAAGCTCTTGTAAACTTGAGAAAGCTAAAGCCAGAATGTGAACTAGAGACTCTGTTTAGTTTATTTTCTCCTGTAGCCATCACCTAATAATGGCATGACTGAAGTTTCAGTAAACAGCTGGATTTGTCCCTGCTTGTTAAGTTTTGCAAAACTAAATATTTTTAGTGATACCTATAGAGATTGCAAAACCATACAAAAAAACAGAAAGTAAGGGTGATTGGTTACCTCTGATGGAAAGGGAAAAGGATGCAATTAAGAGCAGGCATACATAGACTTTTGGATTCTGCTAAAGTCTATTTCTCAGCCTAGTCGAGAGTTCATATGTGGTTCATTTTGCTATTTTTCTTTAAGCTTTAAATATATCCTTTATATAAACTTGTTTGTATATTTTGCAACTGAAAACATATATATTTCATATATATATGTGTGCATGTGTATACACACACACACAGATACACACACACACACACACACACGGAAATTACAAGTTACCTTAAACATTTTCCCATCTTTTATTTCTCAGCCACTTTCCATACCTTTAAGACTCTCATTGGAGGCTATCCTTTACCATTATCTCCATATGGGCTAAGTCACAATTGATCATTCCCACTTTAATTAGGCAAGTTGTCTCTAAAGTATGGTACAGACCAACATCAAATCAAGTAGGCCATAAATAATTAAACTGAAGACAACACACAGAACACAAATTAGATACCAGTCCATTTTTTTCTGGTTAACTCTCCTAAGAAAAGAAAATGAATGAATAATAGTTTTAGTATGATATTGAACACTTTTTGCTGGATCTAACATCAATATAAGCCATTCCAACTACAAGCAAAAAAACAACATAAACAGGAAAAGGGTCTCTTACTGTTTGGGGGATTGACCTGCCGAACAGCAGGAGCCTGCATAACAGTCCCTCGCAGAGGAGCCTGAGCTGGTGGTGCGGGCAGGGTTGTATAAACCACCTGGTGGTTTGCAGGAGCTCTTGGTACAGGGAGTCTCGTGGTCACCTGAGTCACTGGACGATGTGTTACATTCACGGTGGTTGGAGCTAATGAAAAGCAGAAAAACAGATTTAAGGTGCAGTAAATTCTATGTTAAGTAAGCAATATTAAATGACAATTCACTTTATACAAAATCTAATTTACTATAATAGACAAGAGTCTCCTTTTGTAATTGTGAAAAAGTTAAGAATGACAGGGTCAACCAAGGTTAGTATTAGTACAATCCAAGTTTCAGAAGAAAAGAACACTTCAACCATGTCCAAGGCCCTTCCCACTCTAGTCTGTCTAGATAAACAAACATGTGAAGATGAAGAAAGGGTTTAGACTTTGGGAAGTATGATCTTATAGGAGTGACTTAGAAGGGTGAATTTTCCCTTCCTCAATGTTAAATTATTCTTAGCAGAGTTGAATTTTAGGCCCTCCAGGCCTTCTACTGATGGGTATAAATTCAAGAGTAACTTGTGGTCCCATAGTTCAAAAAACTGACTGGCTACTATAACTGACGGGTTCTTCAGATGAGTCAAATCACCTCCTATTCCAAACAATGAAATACCTATTAAAATACAGGCTTCTTCGTTCTCTATCATGGCATTCCCCCTAATTTATGTTCCAGAGAACATTAATGCCTTGAGTGATATTAACATATATTTATCAATAATGAGTTCTAAAATGTTCACCGACAGCATGCATGGAGTACAAATAATGATTTTAAGGAGTTAACAATTTTTTGTTAAAACTTTCTGAATTAGAACTACATTTTACGAATGACGTGTTAGCTATATAATACAAATCAATAATCAATATACTTTCCTATGGAAAAATATGTTCTACAATAAAACAAATTTGGAGGTAAAAACTGTATACAATAAAGATAAAGAGACTCCTTAGCCTTAACTTTCAACGTGAGTCTTTACAAAGAAGAAGAAAGTATATAAGGAGGAATACTTAGCTCTTATCTCTTTATTTCCCATTTTATTATCTATATTATTAACACTTCTTTCTAAATTATCTAAATTGACTGTCATTTTATTTCACTGGATAAAATTCCATGTAAGCTCAATGCTTTCCTTAATGCGAAAAGTGCTTATATAAGCATTTCACAGATAAATTTCTTAAGCAATGGGCTATTTTATGAAGAAGACGACCTGTCTTAATTGGCTTCCAAACAGATTAGGAGATACAAACTACATCTTGAAAATGTCTAATTAATAGCTTCTTGAGAGGTAGCAGGGAAAATATTAATGGTTATCTTCTGACAGTAGTGTTAGGCCAGTTAAAACAATTTCTAGTTAAGAATCACTGAAAAATTCTTGTTTGGTCAATTATAACATCTTGGTTATAATTAGAATGAATCATTATATTCATCCCTTCCAGAGAAACAGTATTCATTTCTGCTGTTTACACTGTCAGATGACAAAGACATATAGTTTAACTCTTCTTTATAACCATTCTGTATCAGTGCTGCTAGTTAAAAGACTGTCTGCAAAATTAAGTCACACTGCATTCAAAAACACACTTTGTCTTCAAAATGACAATGAGGAATACGCCAATACAATTTTTTTTAAAATAAAAAATAACAATGAAGATTATTCTTAATCTTATCTTTTAAAAAAATAGTTATAGCTTTTATAGCTTATTACTAACATAATTAGGGTTAAAATCAAGTTCATCTCAAGGGAATGTGAAGAAAAGGACAAAATATCTGCAAAAGACATTATTTGATAAAGGACTCATCCAAAACATACAAAGAACTCCTAGAACTCAACAGTAAGAAAACTCAACAATTAAAAAGTGGACAAAGGATCTGAACAAACACCTCACCAAAGAAGATGAACAGATGGCAAATAAGCACAGGAAAAGCTGCTCAACATAATATATCATCAGGGAGATGCAAATCAAATAACAATGAGATTCTACTATCCCTATTAGAATGGTAAAAATCTAAAACAACAATACCAAATGCTGGTGAGGATGTGGAGCAACAGTTCCTTCCTCACACTCACTGCTGGTGAAAATGCAAACTGGTACAGCCACTCTACTCTGGCAGTTTCTGCAAAACCACATGCTTCCTGTATGATATCAAGTAATCACATCTACTGGTACTTACCTAAATGAGCTAACTTTCTGGCTAACCTTTCCACTCAGTTTCACAGTCATATTTCACAACAGGCAAAACTAAAGTTTCAGCTCAGTGATTCAGCAAGTTTACCTGTAGGTAGTAAGTGTATGGTTGTCTGAGATGGTCCACTTGTTGGCACTCCAGATGGTTGAAGAGGTGGTGCTGGCTGGATGGGTTGCAACGGTCGAGATAAAGGCTGAGAAGAACTCATGGTTGACACAGGGGTATGATTTACCTTTTTAGGGTCTGTTAATTAAAAGTGAGGCAATATGATTACTGATAGAAAAATATTAGATATACAAGTTTATCTTTGCCATTCAGTTGCATTTTACCACTAAGAGAACAATTTCATTGTATTTTAATTAAGTGCACTTCTGCCAATGTGAAAACCAAGTCAGAACCTTAAATAATTCACTGTTGGTTCTACCATAGATTTTAAATCATATTTAAAGAAACTATAGTTGTAATTTTTTTTAAAAAATGAAAAGAATCCTACTTTTAACTTAATACAACAAGCTTATGGCTTTAGCAGCAGCTACTTTAATATTTGAGTGTTGATGGAGAATTTAAGGGACACTCAATGGTGGGGCAATGGAGAGAGATTCTAAGAGGCAGGGGTGCTACAAAGGGAAATGGCAAGAGTACAGATGACAAACTTATATTTTACTTTTTTATCCAAAACCAGCCCTATCTGTGTCCTCTTACAAATAACCAGTATTTACTTTTGTGCTCTAGGAAATTTCTTTCATTAAGATTTGTGTATTAAAAAAATAGTAAAAGCAATACAGAAAATTTGAAATGTTTAAACAGTAATCAGACAGGCATGAATTCAACCCCAACAAATGATGACATAAATCTTCCACTTTTATATCAGTTTTATAAAAAAAACATGACCTTACTGTTACATAATGAATTGTATAGCTACTTAATTTTATTTTCCTAAAACCAACTGG
>SJYT01052399.1:252830-266074 GCA_006410635.1 Cephalophus harveyi | reverse complement strand
CAATATAATTTCTAAATATCATAACTCAGAATAATACTAAGAATTCTGGGTATACATGCTTTTTAACAATATCTTGATTTAACGCCTACATTAAAATATACACATACACATATGGAAAAAATGTTTAAAGTCTAAAGACCTACATTTAATTCGTACTCTGAATCTATCCTCAATTCTAAAATGGGCATTACAGGATTATGGTAAGAATCAAGTGAAATAACAGATATAAAAAGAGAAGTATTCCATAAGTTAAATATTCTCCTAGTTGCTCTGTTTTCCTTTATACTTTGTTAATATTCTCCCAAGATTTGATTTCTATTTTTTAATTCTAATCTTAAAAACTCTTTCTAAAAAGGACACAAACAATGCTGTTAAGATTTGTACTAAGTATAATGAGTTAAGAGAGAAAAATGGTACCAAAGCATTCCTTAGTATGATTACTTATATTTAAGTACCTTGTAAAGCTCCACTCTCTTCATCATCCATTGTGAGATCAATGACACCACCTGAATCGCTGCTTGTGGCTTTTCCACTCTAAAAAACAAAATATTTGCATTTTGCTATGGGAACTCTGGTAGGCATAAGGAAAATAAAACGATACTGAGGGGAAGCAATGATAATGCACAGCCTGGTTCAATCTGGACCCCTAAATGGCTTTACCTAAAGAGTGTTTGTCAGAATAATGACCCAAGGATACTCATGAGTCAAATATCTGCCCTCCTCTCCCCCCACACAAAATCTTCCACAATAAATTATTTCCTTTTTTAATTATATTGTCAATTGCATAGAGCTATTAGAGTGACTATCAGATGCTTTAAGTGATTAAATGTAAACATAATTCATTTCTAATATTTAAATGTTGACCAAACCTACACTAAATTATCAACATTAATTCACAAAAAGACCAAAGGCAACTTTAAAGCCAGAATTAGGTTACATAAAATAATCTATTTTTCTCCCTAAAGAATGGTATGGTATCATAGGATGTAATGTGCTATAATCAGATGACATCCAATTTGACCAAAGTCGACTCATTGTCCAAAATTATTAGAAATGTAGTTTAAAAATTTTTTAAACTATATAATGGCAACAAAAAAAGCAAAGCAGTACAACATAGACCTAAAGAGCCAAGATCTTCAAGTCAAAAAGAATGACTGAATCTTTTAGTTCCAACACTTACAAGTTACATGAACTTATGTTAAAATGTCATTTTTTTAATTTCAAAAAATTGGATATGAAGTCTATTATAAGGATTAATACAAGTATGCATTCAAAAAGCTTAACACCAGGCATGACACACAGTAACTGCTCAATAAATGCTAATCATAACTATTTTATGATATATTTACAGTCATGTCAACTCCAAATGATTAAAGTTTTCATCTACAATACTAAAGTTTTACAAAATTAAAGAAAATGTTATCTTGATGTTATATATATATATATAGGCCAAATTCAAAGACCATGATGTAACTCTAAATCTTACAATTATGAACCTTTTCTGTGATAATGACTTCACAGAAAATGACTTGTTAATAAGCATCACAAACCTGTAAAACCCAAAATGAAAAGTTCTTAACAAACCCTTGAAGAACATAACAGAATCCACTTGCTACAACAGATCTATAAGATCCACTTGTCCAAGCAAGGTCCACTTTTAAAATTAAATTTTAAATTCATCAAAAATTACTAGAACAACAGGCAAAGACTAGTAAAGTAGAACCCAACTAGAAATAAAAGATAGTCAATAAAAATAACTCCAAGTGGAGCCAGATGTTGAATTTAGCAGACTTCAAAGCAGCTGTTAAAAATATATTCCAAGAATTACTAGAACAAATAATCCCAAAACTTACGTGGGATCATAAAAGACCCAGAATTGACAAAGCAATCCTGGGAGAATAGAACAAAACTGGAGGCCTAACTTTGCTGACTAAGGTCCCTCTAGTCAAGGCTATGGTTTTTCCTGTGGTCATGTATGGATGTGAGAGCTGGACTGTGAAGAAGACTGAGCGCCGAAGAATTGATGCTTTTGAACTGTGGTGTTGGAGAAGACTCTTGAGAGTGCCTTGGACTGCAAGGAGATCCAACCAGTCCATCCTGAAGGAGATCAACCCTGGGATTTCTTTGGAAGGAATGATGCTAAAGCTGAAACTCCAGTACTTTGGCCACCTCATGAGAAGAGTTGACTCATTGGAAAAAACTCTGATGCTGGGAGGGATTGGGGGCAGGAGGAGAAGGGGATGACCGAGGATGAGATGGCTGGATGGCATCACTGACTCGATGGACATGAGTCTGAGTGAACTCCAGGTGTTGGTGATGGACAGGGAGGCCTGGCGTGCTGCGATTCATGGGGTCGCAAAGAATCGGACACGACTGAGCGACTGAACTGAACTGAACACTCCTGACATCAACAATACAACAAAGTTATCGCAATCAAAACAACATGTGGTGTTGGCATAAAAACAGACATGGATCAATGGATCAGAACAGAGCGCCCAGAAATAAACCCACACACCTATGGGCAACTAATCTTTGACAAAGGAGGCAAGGATGATAACAATGGACAAAAGACAGTCTCTTCAGCAAGTGGTGCTGGGAAAGCTGGACAGCCACATGTCAATCAGTGATGCTGGAACATTCTCTCACTATACACAAAAGTAAACTGAAAAATGGCTAAAGACTTAAATATGTAAGACATGACACCATAAAGCTCCCAAATGAGAACGTGGGCAAAACTTTCTCTGACATAAATCACAGCAATGTTTTCTTAGGTCGGTCTTCTGAGGCAATAGAAATAAAAGCAAAAATAAACAAAAGAGACCTAAGAAAACTCATAAGCTTTTGCACAGCAAAGGAAACCATAAACAAAAAAAAACCTACAGACTGGGAGGAAATACTTGCAAACAACACAACTGACAAGGGCTTAATTTCCAAAATATATAAACAGGGTATACAAATCAATAACTAAAATACAAATAGCCCAATCAGAAAATGGGCAGAAGACTTAAATAGATATTTCTCCAAAGAAGATGGGCAACAAGCACATGAAATGATGCTAATACAGCTAATTACCAGAGAAATGCAAATCAAAACTACAAGGAAGTATCATCTCAAACTGGTCAGAAGGATCATCATTCAAAAGTCTACAAACAATAAGTGCTTGAGAGCGTGTGGACAAAAGGGTACCCTTATACACTATTGGTGAAAATGTAAATTACCAGTGCAACCACTATGGAGGAAAATATAGAGGTTCCTTAAAAAACTTAAACTAGAGTTACCACTTGATCCAAACATCTTATTGCTGGGCACACATCCAGAGAAAACTCTTAATTCAAAAAGATACACGAACCTCAATGTTCACAGCAGCACTATTTACAACAGCCAAGATACGAAAGCAACCTAAATGTCTACTGACAGATAAATAAAGATGTCTCTCTTACACACACACACACACACACACACGCGGAATATTAATCAGCCATAAAAAAGAATAGACCTAAGGATTATCATACTAACTAAGTCAGAAAGATATATAACACTTCCACATGGAATCTAAAATATACAAATAGATTCACTTATAAAACAGAAACAGACTCATAGACATAGAAAACAAACTAATGGTTACCAAAGGGCCAAAGGCAGGGAGGGATAAATTAAGAGTCTGGGATTAGCAGATACAAACTACTATATATAAAATAGAAAACAGTAAGATTCTACTATATATCTAAAGGAACTATATTCAATATCTTCTAATAACCTGTAATGAAAAAGAATATATACATATGTATAACTGAATCACTTTGCTGTACACCACAATCTGACACAACATTATAAATCAATTATACTTCAATTTTTTAAGAATAGACAACAGAAAAATTAAGAGTATTAAAAATCAACACAAAATTAAAATAGGGAGAAAAGTACCTCAAAACAAAAAATAGATGATATATTTTTACAATTATAAAACAGACCTAAATTCAACCATATCAATGACTAAACCAACTAAATGGAGTGAAATTTCCTATCAATATTAAAGATACAAAGAGTAAGTCTTATAAAGATAAAAGGGTCAATTTGTCTATTTCTTTTTATTGTTTTAATGTTATATTATAAGGTGCATATTTTTCTATAGTGTATAATCTATAATAGGAAGAGAAGGTTTATAAGCAATGAGCTAATCTACTGAATTGTATTTTTATTTATCCTAACTTGACTGATAAAATTCATCTATTATCACATACTACAGTAGTCTCCTGTTTCAATTTTCTTAAAATCTAATTATTTCAATAATTATTAACAGCAAATAAAAGATAGTCATGATAGCTGGAACTATTTCCAACAGGCTCTTCAGTGTTCTACATTCATTAACAAATTTCATCTACAATAATTTGTGGCTGAGATCAGCATTAGCCATATTTTATAGGTAAGAAATCAAATCCAAGGTTTAGATAACTTACTCAAGCCTTACATATTAGGTAAGTTACAGCTGACTCTAGATCTTATTATTTCTATGTCACTAGGTTCATGCTTTTCTGACATCAATTCTGAGAAAACTTATGTAATCAAGAGACATTACATGCCTATACCTGCATTTATACATTACTGAAGTTCTGAAACTGCTAAAAAACATCTTGTGTCAAATAGGTTTTAATACTAAAAATCTATTTCATTAAAAAGTTATTTAATCATGTGTCCTTCCCTCAAATGACCACTCTCATCATATGAACACTAAGAAAATTTCAAGAAGGCAAAGATATTGGCTTTGTAGGGTATTCTTTTTGTACTAAAACAATAAGATCATATTGAAAAGGCAATAAGAATATATTTGAAAGGCTAGAATAGGGCACTTGGACAACTGCAGAGAATGCCAGTACAGAAGACCTGGCTGTTCACTCCACACACATCTCTCCAAAGGAATCTGGGAACTACCTTAAGGTTTGGTTGGCTACCAAAAATGTGGCCCTTAGAGAGTTTACATAAATCATTGATAATTTTCTTATGTACCTTAAACACCTTAAACAATGAACTGTGTCATAGTGGCTTATCAAGGTTGATCTGCACAAACACCAAGACTGATGGTGCACACCTGGTTTCACTGTTGGGAGTCCTGCATTTTGACTGCCACAGCTGGTTACACAGAAAGAAGCAGCTGTCCAATCAGCTCAGGCTGTGATACTCAGGCTTACCTGGGCAAAGACTTTTGTCACTTGTTACTTAAGGTAAAAACCAGAGAGAAAGCCCCTCCTGTGCAGTGCTGGTTAGGGAAGAACATGGAAGCCTCAGCCTGACTGCACTTGATCCCACTTGATGCTTATTTTTTTTCCCTGCTGGTTTGGTTCTCAATTTTTTGCTGTGATAAACCATAACCATGAATATAACCTGTCACAGGTTTTATGAGTCCTTCTAGCAAATCAGCAGAATTGAGGTGGATCTCAAGTCCCTCCAAACAGTAATATAAAACTACAGATGCAGCAGAAAATGATTTCTACACTGTTTTACAACATATGATGGTAGTTTCAATAAATAATGTTTTACCACATAAAATATATTAGTAATGTACTACATGAAATGACGATCTATGAATAAAATATGTAATAACAATTATATGGAGTATGCTAATAAATACTTATTTGGAAGACATTAGAGAAATCTTCATTCAAGGACTACAAAAAGAGAATATTTTTTATCTTTAATTATTTTCTCATTAGCTATGTCTGAACAACAATCAGTTCCATACATGCCATCTAGATTCCTTCTAACTTATGATAGTCTTAGAAGTGCTCAGAAGTACAACTAAGTAAGACTTAGCATAGAAAAAAAAAGTTATCTGAGTGGTTAGAAAGCTAAGAGTGTAAAGAATCATAGGCTACCTATTTCACACCAGATTCTATTTGCTACCAAGTAACATACAGGGTAAAAAGCTAACAGCAATTTCTTAACATATGCTTTAAAAAAACTGTAGTGTTACATTATCAAAGTATTTTTGCACAACAAAACTTTTATCTATAACCCAAAAAGCCAATAAAGCATCAATTTATAACTAGCAGCCCATATATATTTCCATAATAATTTCTTATTATATAATAAAACTTGCATATTATAGTTACTATTTAAATCCATAACTGGAACTCATTCAAACCTTTGATCAGGCATGACTTTAACAGATTACCTGCCTAGTCATGCTACTTGTGTTTTTCATACAATGGTAGTGAATTACTATTCCTGTTAAGCCAAATAAAATGTTCATTGAGAGACTTTCCTGGTGGTCCAGTGGCTGAGACTCCATGCTCCCAATGCAGGCGGCCTAGGTTCAATCCCTGGTCAGGGAAGTTAAGACCCCACATGCCACAACTAAGACCTGGTACAGCCGAACAAATTCATTAAATAAATAAGAAGAATTTAAAAAAAAATATTCTTTGAGAACTTAGAATTTCGTTGTACAGCCTCTTTGCTAATCTGATGCAGACACTTCAGGTGTCTTTTGGATCTACTGGAATAAGTTGCTTCATCAAAATAAAAGTTATATAATACAATGTAAACTAAAATAGTTAGCATTCTAAAACTTGTGAAGTGGTAATATATGTTTTAGAATTTCTAGAACATAATAAGTAGCTGAGTGTGACTAAATTTTATATTACTTTGTTATTTTTTTAATTAAAAAGAATATTTTTAAGTAAAGAATTTTAAAAGTATGGCAAACTTTTATATCAATTTTAATTTCACTGAAATGTTTACAATATTACATATACTTTATTTCAGCAATCTAATATAACTTAAAAATTTTTTTATTTTGTACTGGAGTATAGCCAACTAACAATGTTATGCCAGTTTCAGGTGGACAGCAAAGGGATTTAACCATACATATACACGTACCTTTCTCCCCCAATTCCTCTCCCATCCAGGCTGTCATATAATATTGGAGTATAACTTTTTACAATGATGAAAATATTCCATATCCTTGTTTTCCAATATGGTAGTTACTATCTATATGTGGCTTTTGAGCCTTGAAATGGGCCTACTATGATAGAGGAAGTAAATTTTTTATTTAAGGCTAAATTAAATCCATTTTCATTTAAATAGCCGACATGTCATTAGTGGTTACCACATTAGACAGCACAACTCTAGATGAATCACCATTTATAACAAGATGAAAACATAGCCATTACAGTGTACATCTTCTTCTCCTAAAACATGACCTAGTATGTCCAAACAAACAAGAAAAAAATTACTGAGAGAAATGAGGATGCTTGTAATTTCTTTGTTTAGCTTTGGTTTTACTTTATAAAGTAAAGCTAGACTTCGTATGTTACATAAAAGTCACTGAATATATCGATGTTGGCTATACTACATGCCTCCCAAAAAAGTACTCCATATACTTATAATTAAAAACATAGCTGTAAGACATCCTCAGAAACAATCAAAACTTTGACCTTTAATATCATATAAAAAGCCTGCTAAAATATGTAAGAAATAAAATATTTCTAATAGCTTTAGTTTGAGCTATAAGCATTGTATGTATCTATCTTTAGTCAAAAATCCATCATTTTATAAAGATGAATAGTCAAAATTAAAGATCACTATGCCCTTGTTTTAAAATTCACATCATTTATTCATGCCTGACTTATTCAAGATTTTTTCTCTCACTAGGAAAATATATGAGTATCTAGATATGATTAAGAGGAAGGGAAGAAATTAGATCATTAAACATGCAATGACTTCCCTATGAATCTATTATACCTAAAGCAATGTAGAAGAATAATCATGATGAATTTTATTAATACAGGAAAAATGGAGTTACTCCACTCCTGAGTGACTTAAATTTAACATGAAAAAGTACCAAGACTGGCAAAATGCTAATAAGCCAGAAAACCAAAATTTTCTTTCCATAAAACTTATTTCTGATCAGCTCTGAACAAACTAAAATGGTGTCTTTGTGTGTGCTGGCAATGGCAGGACAGAGGATGGGGAGGCGTGGGGAGAGGGATAAAACAATGAGACCTTCTTAAAAAGATGGGCCAGGAAGAAATTACATGTGGAGACTAAAACTTCACACTGTGTGAAAGAAAATAACTAGACAGTCAGTTATATATAATCCAATATCACTAAGAGAATTACTAATTAAAAAAATTCAATTCTTATCAAACAACAGAGAGAAGCTGTTTGAAAAATTTTGGACAGTTGTAAAAAACAAACTTGGAATAATTTTAATTTTATCAAAGAATATCAATAGAAATCCATTCTTTCATTTTGAAACAGTAGCAAATATCTTACCTGTGATGTGCTATCGGCTGCTTTCTTATTAACAGAAGCATCTACTGTTTTGTTTGTCTGGTTTTCTAAGAAGTCAAAAAACAAAACAAAATTCAGAGCTATTTTTAAAGGAACCTACAAAATGGGAAAGGATAGGTTTCTTTATATACAACAATTCACGTTAATTTTCTCCAATAGTTTTTTGTCTGTTAACATGTTACATATGTAAATTACTCTCAGAGACCACTGCTACAAATCTTTCAGAAGGACAAGTTGATACTAGAAATCCAAACACTTCATATACCCATTAAACAGAAATTTTAACTCTAACCAAAGGAATATTGCAGGGAATCAATTTAAGAGGTATATAACCTAAATGCTGGAACACAAAAAGTTAAAATATAATCCTTCCATACTACACGCCTTTGGAGAAAAAGTAATATGGCAAAAATGTAATAAATTCACTAGAAAAATAAAGTGATCCTGATGAAACATACATGCATAATCTCAATAGCTCAATCACAGATGATTTTCCTTTATTCATTTTTCAATAAACTTGTATTGAATTTGTACACACACACAAACATACATATGAATTTTGCATGTATAGAACTACAACTATCAGGTTCAGTTCAGTCGCTCAATCGTGTCCGACTCTTTGCGACCCCATGAATCGCAGCACGCTAGGCCTCCCTGTCCATCACCAACTCCCGGAGTTCACTCAGACTCACATCCATCAAGTCGAGTCAGTGATGCCATCTAGCCATCTCATCCTCTGTGGTACCCTTCTCCTCCTGCCCCCAATCCTTCCCAGCATCAAAGTCTTTTCCAGTGAGTCAACTCTTCGCATGAGGTGCCCAAAGTACTGGAGCTTCAGCTTTAGCATCATTCCTTCCCAAGAAATCCCATGGCTGATTTCCTTCAGAATGGACTGGTTGGATCTCCTTGCAGTCCAAGGGACTCTCAAGAGTCTTCTCCAACACCAATTTCAAAACCATCAATTCTTCGGCGCTCAGCCTTCTTCACAGTCGAACTCTCACATCCATACACGACTACTGGAAAAACCATAGTCTTGACTAGACGGACCTTTGCTGGCAAAGTAATGTCTCTGCTTTTGAATATGCTATCTAGGTTGGTCATAACTTTTCTTCCAAGGAATAAGTGTCTTTATTTCATGGCTGCAGTCACCATATGCAGTGATTTCGGAGCCCAAAAAGATAAAGTCTGACACTGTTTCCACTCTTTCCCCATCTATTTCCCATGAAAAGATGGGACCAGATGCCATGATCTTTGTTTTACTACAACTATATAGTTGTATAAAAGATAGCTGAATGAAAAAACAGCACAGAAAAGGAACAAAATATGTTTTTCTGCCTCAATTTCTAAAGAAAAGGTATTAAGTTTTGTCAAATGTCTTGAGCATCTACTGAGGTGATAAATCAGTTTTTTCTCTTTGGTAATGTGGTCAATTACATTAATAGGCGTTTTCTAATGCTGAAACATCCTATCCACACTTTCTGTCAAAAAGAACTTTAGTCAAAATATGACACTTCTTTCATTTGTAAATCTTCATAACATACATACAAAGTAAATCATTTATCAATATATTTAAAAAGACAAAGCCAGAAATGGTAGACAAAATTACTTCTATCTACACATTAAAAAAAAAATGAGGATAAATATCTACCTGTTAAAAAGAGGGTTTTACAGGCTAGGTAAGTAAAAGGGGCCCTTCCAATTTCTGCCTATCCTATCTGAATTATCTTAGTTCCTTGCAGAGCAAGAAAATATACATATATACACATACACATGAATATGTGTTATATATACACATACACATGAATATGTGTATGTGTATATATAACCTAAGGAACCTCCCAGGTATATTTAAGATGTGTAACTTTAAGGCTGTGGTTTTTCCAGGGGTCATGTATGGATATGACAGTTGGACTGTGAAGAAAGCTGATCGCCGAAGAATTGATGCTTTTGAACTGTGGTGTTGGAGAAGACTCTTGAGAGTCCCTTGGACTGCAAGGAGATCCAACCAGTCCATTCTAAAGGAGATCGGTCCTGGGTGTTATTTGGAAGGAATGATGCTAAAGCTGAAACTCCAGTACTTTGGCCACCTCATGAGAAGAGTTGACTCATTGGAAGACTCTGATGCTGGGAGGGATTGGGGGCAGGAGGAGAAGGGGAAAACAGAGGATGAGATGGCTGGATGGCATCACTGACTCAATGGACGTGAGTCTGAGTGAACTCCTGAGGTTGGTGATGGACAGGGAGGCCTGGCATGCTGCAATTCATGGGGTCGCAAAGAGTTGGACACAACTGAGCGACTGAACTGAACTGAACTGATGTAACTTTAAAAAGACATATACATATCTTTAATATCTTAAAATTACTTCATTTATAATGAATCAGCTTCATTTCTGGACTGCAAAGTTCTTGAAATACTACTTAATAAAATAAATTTTTAAAAAATAGCACTTCTTAAAAACACTACTTAATAAAAAAAAATTAATTCCAAGTTACTAACATGTAGAGTATTAACACACACTCAAGACATTAGCAAAACATAAGCAATTTACTACTAATTTTTAAAAATATGTAAACAGTGTTAGAATACATTCATTTGGATTTAAAACACATTTTCAAGTGAAAATAAAAGGTAAGTCAAGAACCAAAGCAGGTGAGGGAGTTTCATTTTTATTTTCTGTTGATTGGTTGGGTGGCTGGTTTAGTTCTAAGTCATGTCTGACTCATGCAACCCATGGGCTGTAGCCCACCAGACTCCTCTGTACATGGAATTTTCTGTGGACTTATCCTCATACAATTATTCTCAAGATTCAAGAAAGATTTAAACTGATTAATGAAATGTTTTATTTCTACACACACACACACAAATACTAATAAATATGAGAGTTTTCTTATCCAGCATGATTCTCTCTTTGACTTAATTGTCTCAGGACACAAAGTTAATTATACATAAAGCTGTAATAATATTCTTTATCCTAGATTTTCCATTAACTTCTCCTACCCTTTTATTAGATTGTTGTCTTGATTCTCAATGTAACGTTTTATAATTTCACTGTATCTTTTTTTTTCTCTTACTATTTCAGATGAATTTTGAAAGTAAAAAGTTACGAATCAATCTATCAAGCAATAAAATTGGCAGGATTTAAAGTCAAAAATTGTACACCAAACTCTATCATATAAGAAACATCTCTGTCTCTTTATTCTTAAAAGACACTGTCACTTTTAACCAACACTGAATTTTTACCAGCATCAAAAAACAGATGTGCATATGTGCACAGGACATTATGAACATCATAAAGCAGATATGCATTATTTGCATGTGCATTTTACAGGAGTGCATTAGTAGTGTACCTTGGGAGGTGCTGGATAACTGAATGAAAATAAGTGGAATGTAAAAAAAAAATTTTTAAGTCATTTTTAAAACCCTATCTTTCATCTAGAGCATTCCCAAGTGCCTCTAACTCCATTTTCACCCCTCCTGTAGCCAGTGTTCATGGATGTCACACTCTTTCCTCTCTGTAAAAATCCTTTAAAACTCTATTTCCCACCATCTTGCCATTCACTCCATTCTTGTACCTTCCCAGAGCACCCATATCCTCTCACAGAAACCTGCATAATTTACACTCATCACATTTATAATTATTTAACATTAAGTTCCTTATTTGACTATGAATTTAGTTAGAATAGGGACTATTTTGTACATTTCTGTGTGTCTGCATGATTTGAGAACAAAACAGGCGTTCAATGTTTTATGAATGAATGCATGCATTATAAGTCACTTCAGTTGTGTCCAACTCTGTACGACTCTAATGACAGCAGCCCACCAGGCTCCTCCGTCCACAGGACTCTCCAGGCAAGAATACTGGAGGGGGTAGCCATTTCCTTCTCCAATGAACGAATGAGATAAGCTATAATTTGGTCTCTAAATTTCCAAGTAATCCTTAGGAGAACTTTTATTTTACATTTTATTAAAAATATTGACTTACTCTATGGAGATATATGTATATAAATACATACAAATGCATACTGTCTAGTTATACATTATATAGACAGCATATTAAAAAGCAGAGACATTACTCTGCCAACAAAGGTCTGTCTTCAAGGCTATGGTTTTTCTAGTGGTCATGTATGGATGTAAGAGTTGGACTACAAAGAAAGCTGAGTGCCGAAGAACTGATGCTTTTGAACTGTGGTGTTGGAAAAGACTCTTGAGAGTCCCTTGGACTGTAAGGAGATCCAACCAGTCCATCCTAAAGGAGATCAGTCCTGGGTGTTCACTGGAAGGACTGATGTTGAAGCTGAAACTCCAATACTTTGGCCAACTGATGCGAAGAGCTGACTCATTTGAAAAGACCCTGATGCTGGGAAAAATTGAGGACAGGAGGAGAAGGGGACAACAGAGGATGAGATGGTTGGATGGCATCATCGACTTAATGGATTTGGGTGGACTCTGGGAGTTGGTGATGGACAGGGAGGCCTGGCGTGCTGCACTTCATGGGGTCACAAAGAGTCGGACACAACTGAGTGACTGAATTGAACTGAACTGAAATAAAACTTACATAAGCATAGTTTTCAACAAGTTTTAATTAAATAACTAATTAATTTAACACCTTATGGATTTATTAAAGTTTGGTTTCAACCTTCATATTCAGCCAAATTTTGCTATTTGACCTCAGCTTAGGTTTTTGCAAGTCTCAATAGCTAAATGCCTACTTTTATACCATTTATGGCATCCTTAAAATTATACATAATCAGAGAATATATCATTTCATAGGACCTCCTTCTAATTAACATGGTAAACAAAGCCAAGCTTATAATTAATATTTTTGGTTAATATCTAATAATTTACTTTCAAATATATGTAAGCATTCCAAATAGAACTCAAAATGAAGATCTCCATAATATAATTTATGTGTTGAAGTATATGTGTTAAATATATATGTTAAAACATAAAGTTT
>SJYT01052399.1:239325-252564 GCA_006410635.1 Cephalophus harveyi | reverse complement strand
AATGTAATATCACAAAACTAATAATTACTAAAATTATTAATTTTACATACAAAAATAATTAATGACAGTCAAGAAATTAAACAGAAACAGACTGACATTACAACTAATCAAGCACATTAAGCTAGATAATTCTTGGGAAAAACACATCCTTTTGTGTGTTCAACAAATGTTCATACAATGTTAACAGGATAATGAAACTGAATTATAATTCTGATGTGTGTGTGTGTGTGTATGCTCAGTTAGGTCCAATTATTTGCAACCCTATGGACTGTAGCCACCAGGCTTCTCTGTCTATGAGATTCTCCTAGGAAGAATACTGGAGTGGGTTGCCATTTCCTCCTCTAGGGGATTTTTCTGACCCTGGGATCAAACCTCTGTCTCCTGCGTTACCTGCATTGACAGGTGGATACTTTACCAATGAGCCACCTAGGAAACTCATAATTCTGACACTGTAGAAGTATTTAGGGAACTTGCAATCATAACATTAGACAGAGTAATCTCTCAAGTTATTTACTTCTTTTCAGGCTATGGTCTTTCAGGGAAAGTTGTATATTTAAGAATTTACCTCATCTTGTAACCATGATTTAAAAACAATGTCAACTAAGCTCAAAATTTCATAAAGAAGAAAAATTCCAAAATTACAGAAAACAACGTCCATGATAATCATCTTCCACCTAACATGGTAAAAAACAGTAATGACTAGAAGAAATGTAACCCCCCCCAAAATCTTGCTCATTCACTGAACTCAATTAAAAGTAAGCATCTAAGGAATGTTGTGACAGCAGATAATGCTAATAAATATCATTACTGTACCATGCAAATATTTAATTTTAAATACTAATAATAACTGTATTTGAAATTTCAGATTTAATCTTATATCCCAGATGTTAATTGTATGAGGGTGATATTCAGCTTCATTCCAGTATGAATTTTTATCTACCATTCATTTATTCTTAGTAACTCTATGAAACTATTTTATGAGAATATATACTCAGAAGACAAGTACTCTACTGAAGACCACATAAGAAATTAAAAAAACAAGCCCTGTATAAAAAGTATATTACCTGTAAAAAGTAATTTTGTACTTTATAATTTTTTTTATATTTCAAGATCAGCTATATCAACAGGACAGCTACTACAACAATTTCACTATATACATGATGCCCAGGTACTCTTTCCTGTCTTTCCAAAAGTAGTGGGGATAAATATAAAATCAGAAATGAAGAATAAGCAAGTGCAAGAATGTATATATAAACTATGCTTTCTAAGAACAAGGAAGACAGAGATCTACAGATTTTAAATCAGGAACAATTAAGTCCTCCTTTTTGCAATACTTCAAAGTATATGTAAGTATATAAACATAATCATGTAAAATATGCCATATCGGAAAATACATAAGAGAAAACAAGAACCAAGGAAATGTTCTACAGTAAATTACAGAGGGAAGACCTAGTATAAAACCATTCAAATTTGGAAGATAGGCGTGAAGAATGCACAAAGGATTTTCCCAAATGGGGTAATGGGCAGGGGTTTCCCTAGTGTCTCAGATGGTAAAGAATCTGCCTTCAATGCAGGAGACTGAAGTTTGATCCCTGGGTTGGGAAGATCCCCTGGAGAAGGGAATGGCAACCCACTCCACTATTCTTTTCTTTTTTAATTCATTTATTTTTTAATTGAAGGATAATTGCTTTACAGAATTTTGTTGGTTTCTGCCAAACATGAACAAAAAATATGGAACATGTCACGAATTTGCATGTCATCCTTGTGCAGGGTCATACTAATCTTCTCTGTATTATTCTAATTTTAGTATATCTGCTGCCCAAGTAAGTACCACTCCAGTATTCTTACCTGGAGAATTCCATGGACAGAAGAACCTGGCAGGCTATAGTCCATGGGGTCACACAGAGTCGGACATTACTGAGCGACTAACACTTTCACTAGAGAAGATGTGTAGTTGTTATTTTCCTCTTATTAGCATATATTATGTCACTTAGATACTTTACAACATATTGTTTTCTGTATATTCAGATATATCTGCAAAATGTATTATAAAAGTAATTCACAATGCTTGCTACAAAGCCAAAATTAAAAATTTGCCCAGGTTAGGAAAACTAGTAAAAGATGAATTACAAATGGTAACTTCTCACTCAAAATAAACTCTCAGATCCCACTTTAACAACATCATTCCTCTTGGGTAACTAAAATAGTGTCTGTGAAATTCTATTCACTCTGTCTTCTAATAATGTTAGTCAACTACATATACACACAAATTCAATTATCTACAGACTATTAACAAGCTTGCATTTCTATTATTAAATCTACATGTTGACTTACCAATTCTTGTGGTGGTAGTGCTGCTCTGTTCTGCAGGAGATGAAGTACTAAAAGCAGAAATTGGAATTTTCATCTGTATAGGACCTCGATTATTCGATGGACTATAGAGTCCTGATGGGCCTACTGTAGGTAAAGAAGTCCTGGTGGCTTGTACAATAGAGTGTGCTGTTGGAACAGCCTGTACAGCAAGTGTTGTTCCTAATGGTGCAGCACTGGCAGGAGAATTCCTTTGAATACTAGGACTGGGCACAGAAGGAACGTTGTTTGGTTTCGTAGGGTTTGGCAAAGATGGCAAAGACACTGGATTTTTGGTAAGACCACTCACTGTAGGTGGGCTTTGTACAGAAATAAATTCAACGTTGCCTGATGGTTGATTGGTCACTAAAGTCCCTGGATGGCTCTGGAGGAGCTGAGGCTGGGAGGATACAGCAACAGGTACATGTAAAATCACTGGTAAAGACTGTAAAGAGATTGTAGGTTGGGGATTCCCACTAGGCACCTGAGTAGAAGCAACTACTGTAGCTGTGTTGGGTGCAGGAAGAACTGACGTGGCTGTCAGAGAACTTGAAGTCACTGGAGGCTGCAATTTAGGTTGACTACTGACAACCGTTGGAGGAGTGACAAGATTGGTTGAAGATACTATAAAAAAAAAGAGAGAAGTTTCAGTTAAAATAGCCATCTTTATCAGTTAAAATAATATAATACAAATTTGATGTACTGCAATATATACAGAAGTTTCAGTTAAAATAGCCATCTTTATCAGTTAAAATAATATAATACAAATTTGATGTACTGCAATATATACAGTAGTCTCTCATATCTTTTAATTTGATTTAAATCCTTGAATTCTTAAGATTATTTGCAGAATCATTTCTGCATCTACATTTGGTACATTACGAAAACAGCACATTTTATCATTAAGATGGAGGACTGCTATCTCTGTATGAAGAGTCTCTGAAAATGAACAACTTACTTCAGAGTAACTAGTGGGAAATACAACTAAAAAACAGTGAAAACTAGGCAAAATTGTAAAGACAATTTTGAAAGTACATTAAAAATGCCTTAGAACACTGGCAATATATAAACTCAAATAGAATATCTAGAAAGAGTATCATAAATTCATAATAGGTAAACTTAGTGATGGTATTTTACGATATGGATAAAGTGAAACCTGTACCTGTGGATTCAATTTGACTGAATTCCTTGGGAGGAACTAGTGAGGAGAGGCTAGTACCTCTATTAACATTCTATGGACATTATGTGATATGGAAAATAACATAGGGAAGACGGGAGAAGAATTAAGGGGCTGACAACAAAGAGCAGAGTAAATCAAAATGTCGGTCACTGGAGTTTTACAGTCTATTTAGTTCAGCCATTTGTGTGTCTTCTCATTTGAGCAGGTTTAATAAAAATCAATGACCAAGTCTCCTTCTCACTGATTTGTAAAGTCTTTCCAAAATCACAGGCACACATAAAGCATTACTGCTGCATACCAAATAAGGCTGACTGGCTCAAGGAAAAGTGGTCGGACAACTGGCTGAGCTGTAAGCTGAGCTCACAGCCTATTTGATGAAATACCACTTTTACTTGAAAGACTGAGTTATAAACATACTATGGTTATTCACTTGGGTATCTGGCAAATTTTTTCTTGAAAATAAACCAAATAATAAGAAGACTTCAAAGAAAACAACAAACAGTATAGATTGGCAACAGTAAAATCTGAGTTTAAAAAAAAGAAACTTAGAACTTGGGAAAATGCATCTACCTGCCACCCTGAGAGCATGGTTAGCTTCCCAAATCTTTAAAGGCTCTTCTGAGAATAACTGATAACAAAGTAAATAAATACAATTTTTTTAAAAAAATTTATTAATGAAATGTACCCATGTTTGGAAGACTTAGAAAACTCGGTGAATATTTTCCGAGTGATCAATGAATGATATTAGTAAAAGACCCATCTAAGTACAAGACAGATAAAAGAATTTAGTGAAAAATTTACAAACATTTATTGGTGTGATTTCTGATTTCATTTTGCAACTAACCTTTAAGAAACCACTACTTGCTGTGTCAAAGAATAATACCCACATTCTCTCTAGGCTTTTTCCAACTACACATTTGTATGAGGCTGAATTTTCTTCACATATTTCAACTAAAACAACAAACTGCAACAGATTGAACGCAGACACAGATATGAGAATCCAGGTGTGTTTGGCCATCTTAATGTTTTAAGTGAAGTATAAAAGAGACATAACAATTTAATATAACAATACTCTTTTTGCTAATTTTTTTAATTTTGGAAAAGAGTTACTTTTCACCAAGACTTGCTACTTATGGTATGTAATTCTGTTGTTTAATTGCTAAATCATGCCCAACTCTTCTGTGACCAAACGGACTGTAGCCCACCAGGCTCCTCTGTTCATGAGATTTTCCAGGCAAGAATACTGGACTGTATATAATGGTACAAAATACAGGTTTGCAATTATTTTTAATTGAATTAATAAACATTTAAAAATTATATGTTTTAATTTCTACCATAGTAAATATCAATTAATATACCCACATCAGCAAAACTCTGTAGAGTCTTAATAATTTTTAAGATTATACAGGGATGTCAACACCCAAAAGTTTGAGAATCACTACAGCAGAAATCTGAATTTCTGTATTTTTATTCACATCTGTGATCCTACTTTTTAAACAAAATTTTGCTCTTAGCACTCAATTTTACATAACTGTGTTCAGTTTCTTAGTCCATTTCAAGCTCAAAAGTGTGTAAGAAAAGAGAAAAAAAGCCTTCAATTCCTAACAAAATGTATTTTGGTGTTAAGAATATTACCTGTATTCACAGGGGTTTGAAAAGATGGTGGTGTGCTCTCACTTATATTTCTTTTGGACTCCAACATCTGTCTCACTGTGTTTGTATTTCTATGAAATAGATACACACACAAACAGTCACTGGACATGCCATTCTAGGGGATATCTACCTATGCATACAGAAAGCAGTGGCCCATAGGGAGAAAGGGTAGCTAGACTTGGATATTAATTTAAAGCACTAAACTGGGAGTGAATGCAGTGAAGCAAAGCTGGTATGAAAACACTGGAATGCTGGGGTATAGGGCACTAGGGAAGAGTCTTCCTTTTATATTCTATGTCCTCAATACTTTAACCTGAAAACCAAAAATTGATCTGAATATCTGCACACATTAGTTTTTGTCAACTCTGACCAAAGAATTTCTCAAATACTTAAGGTAATACTATTTAGCACAAGTGGTTAAAGAAATCTTCAATGACAAAAGAAAGCCTTATAAAAAAACGAGCAAAACCAATATCCATAGGAGAACAATTAGAGCAAAGCAAAAAGAAGCAAATATACTTAATACCGTATACCAAACACTTATCTCTACAAAAATATATAGTATCACATTCTAAGATCTTTCTGCACAATAAAGAAAATCAGAACCTTGTTCTCTTAATGAAAAACTTGATAAACAGCCTGTTTACAATTCTCACCTGTAGGGCACACTGTTATTGCTGATGACATCAACTACAGACTTTCCTGGTGATACAGGTGGGTTTGGTGGGTTCTGGGGAGAAAAATAACCAAGGTAAAATAAAGCCCAATTCACAAGGAATTTTTCAGTTCTCTAAGTGCTTTGTTAATGTTATCTGTTATTTCTATGCTGCTGCTAAGTCGCTTCAGTCATGTCTGACTCTGTGTGACCCCAGAGATGGCAGCCCACCAGGCTCCCCTGTCCCTGGGATTCTCCAGGCAAGAACACTGGAGTGGGTTGCCATTTCCTTCTCCAATGCATGAAAGTGAAAAGTGAAAGTGAAGTCACTCAGTGGCGTCTGACTCTTAGCCACCCCATGGACTGCAGCCTACCAGCTTCCTCCATCCATGGGATTTTCCAGGCAAGAGTATTGGAGTGGGTTGCCAGTGCCTTCTCCCAGTTTATTATCTAAGAATGGTTATAAATACTGTTACCTCATAAGACCCCTTTAGAAATGGCAGAATTGACTGCTTTACATTGGAAACAGGGCATATGATGACCAAAACGTGTAAATTAATCATCACTATTCTATAAAACAAGACTTAGAAACCTATGTTTCTTACCACTTACTTACAAATCTGTTGCAAAATTTAAGTCTTTTTGTAGGTGTAAAATAAAAGGATTAGGGAATTAATGGTATTAGATCAGGAGTCTGTGAACTTTATAAAGGGCCAGATCATAAATATTTTAGGCTTTGCAGCTACACAGCTCTGCCACTGTAGCACAGAAATTAGCCATAGATGGTATGTAAGTGAATAAGCATGGTTGTGTTTGAATAAGATTTTATGTATGGACACTGAAATATGAATTTCAAGTTATTTCTATAGTACAGGAGAAAATCTTACTAAGAAAAAAAAATTAAACCTTGGCATCAGTACATATTAAAGTGCTTACACAAATTAGTCTATTGTCACAACTACTTATCATACGAAAAGTGAATAATTCCTAGACCTCAGTTTTTTATGAGTAAAGAATGTAAAGATAGTTTATATGCTAAAGTGTTCAGTAAGCATTAAGAATATGAATCTAAAGAATAACTAGACACTCATTAAATAAACGTCTAGTAAATGCCTACTAAATACCTGGCAGAGGAAGCACCAGATTACAAGCAGAAACTCAAGAAACAAGGAAAATATTTGTTTATCCTCAGAAGTAAATGATTACCAATTAAGTGGTATCCTAGGTCACAAATCAAAATTATTTTTATAATTTTTGTTTAAAAAAAACTACCTGTCACTATGTGACTTATAATTTCATAAAAAGATGCTCCAATTCTAAACTTCAGTACAAACTAAGCCTTTTTCCATCCTCCAGAACAGAGACTACAGAAATACAGTTGTAACATTTATATGCCAATTACCATTATTTGGGCCTCCATTATAATACCACTATCATCATCTACTTCTTAAATTGAGAAAAGTAAGTCTACTCCAGTCTTAATTAAATATAATAAATAATACATATTAAACAAAAGGTGATAAACAGAATCACATCAAGCAGATGCCACTAATCGCTCTTCTCAACAACAAATATATTTTGCCACATTTTTAGGATAAAAGAATGATTTTATCTGTGTAGAGGAGGAAAAAAAGATAAGATAAACTGCTCTGACACAGAAACTTTTGAAATATCTAGAAAAGCAAATGAAAGTAACATTGTAGCATCATTGGGAAAAGTTTTTAAAAAATTTTAGGGGAAAGAAGTGCATCTTCTAATAAGTCTTTGAGTAATCAGTAGACTCAAAACACTTAAAATGAAGGTAAACATTTCAGAGGGAAAAAATATAAAAGGAGTATAAGCTTAATAAATAAGTATAAATAAGTGAGGTATGGCTTAGTGTCACTGGATGGAGGACCTTAAACACTATAGTGTGGTAACATCAGCAAGATGGCAGAACTGAAAATCCTACAGATTCCTTCCCTTATGAAAACAATGACTTAATAACTTAAGGATCAAATTTCATTTGCAAGAAGTCAAGAAACCTGTTAAGAGATTAGAGCACTCTAAATGAGAAAGTGAAAGTGGAGAGTGAAAAACTTGGCCTAAAGCTCAACATTCAGAAAACGAATATCATGGCATCCGGTCCCATCACTTCATGGGAAATAGATGGGGAAACAGTGGAAACAGTGTCAGACTTTATCTTTTTGGGCTCCAAAATCACTGCAGATGGTGATTGCAGCCATGAAATTAAAAGACACTTACTCTCAAGGCTATGGTTTTTCTAGTGGTCATGTATGGATGTGAGAGTTGGACTGTGAAGAAGGCTGAGCGCCGAAGAATTGATGCTTTTGAACTGTGGTGTTGGAGAAGACTCTTGAGAATCCCTTGGACTGCAAGGAGATCCAACCAGTCCATTCTGAAGGAGATCAGCCCTGGAATTTCTTTGGAAGGAATGATGCTAAAGCTGAAACTCCAGTACTTTGGCCACCTCATGCGAAGAGTTGACTCATTGGAAAAGACTCTGACGCTGGGAGGGGGGTTGGGGGCAGGAGGAGAAGGGGACGACAGAGAATGAGATGGCTAGAGGGCATCACTGACTCGAAGGATGTTGAGTCTGAGTGAACTCTGGGAGTTGGTGACGGACAGGGAGGCCTGGCGTGCTGCGATTCATGGGGTCGTAAAGAGTCGGACACGACTGAGCGACTGAACTGAACTGACTGAAATGAGAGTAAGCCCCAAAGAGATCAATAGAAGAAGGTAGGAACGTCTGTTGCACTTAACCACCATATCCCACCTCCTTCCTTACAGAGTGTGGTAAAATAGAAAAGAAAAAAGGAAAAAAAATCCCAACAAGTGTCCTCTTCTTCAGGAAAGAAACACTGGAATTTGCATGCAACACTCTGACTTTCGGGGGACACTGATCAAGGTACTGGCTTCAGTCTCCCCCAACTTGGAAGCAGCACATATTGGGTGTCTTGGGGGGTAGATGAGAAGAAAGGCAAACCAGGAAACTGGCAGTAATATATAGAGACAGCAGGGATAACTCCAATATAATGGTTTGCTAAAGCAGCAGCAATTTGAAAGGCAGATACCAGGTCGGGAATGGTAAGTTCCCAAATAGAACCAGACAAAACTCTGCAGATTGGAGATACACACAAACTCCAAGAAAATGCCATCTCTGAAAAAAGGTTTGAAAGGAGATCAGAGGTATCTAACTGGACCAACTAGTAAAGGTCTTCATCTGTACAAAGATATTCCAAAAAGATGGGAAGTGTACTTTTTCAAATGCCTAATTTCAACAAAAGAGAAACATACCAACAACAACAACAACAAAACAGAGAAACATGGATCAACCTATGAAATTAATCTCCAGAAACTAACCTTAAAGAAACAGATCTAGGAACTACCCAACAAAGAATTCATCTATACAAAGATATTCCAAAAAGATGGGAAGTGCACTTTTTCAAATGCCTAATTTCAAGACACATACAAAAAAAAAAAAAAGAGAGAGAGAAATATGGATCAATCTATGAAATTACTCTCCAGAAACTAACCTTAAAGAAACAGATCTAGGAACTACCCAACAAAGAATTCAAAATGACTATCATTAAGATGCTCAATGAGACAGAAAAGAACACAGAAAGAAAATTAAGTGAAATGAGGAAAACAAAGCAAGAAGAAAATGAAACTTCAGAATAGAACCAACAGAAATTCTGGAGCTGAATACAACAACAACTGATTTTAAATATTTACTAGAAGGGATAAACACCAGACTGATCAAGCAGAAGAAAGAATCAGCAAACCTGAAGATAAATAATTTGAAATTATTGAGTTAAGACAACCAAACAGAAAAAGTGAATGAAAAAAAGGTAAAGACAGACTAAGAGATTTGTTAGACACCATCAAGTGGGCCAATATACAAATATGAGAGAACAAGAATAGAAAGAAAGAAAATAGGCAGAAAACCTACTTAAGTAAAGGCCAAAATCTTCCCAAACTTAAGAAAGAAAACTGACAAATTCAAGAAGGTGAAAGACTTCCAACTCAAAGAGACCTACACTAAGAAACATTATAGTCAAGCTGTAAAAAGTCACAAAGATTGTAAAAGTAGCAAGAGAAAAGGGACACATCACATTTAAGGCTGGTCCCTTAAGATTATCAGTGTTTTTTTTTTTTTTTTTTTCAGAAGAAACCTAACAGGCCACAAGGGAGTGGAATGAAAAATAGTGCTAAAAGAAAAATACTGTGCTAAAAGAAAAATACTGCCAAGCAAGAATATCATAACCAGCAACACTATCACTGCAAAAATGAAGGCAAAATTAAGATTTTCACAGTAAATACAAAGCTGAGTGCATTTCGCAGCACTAAATCCACCATACAAGAAATGTTAAACGGAGTCCTTCAAGTAGAAATCAAAGGACAGTAGACAGCAACCTGAAAGCAAAGGAAAATATAAAGCTCTCTGGTAAAGGTAAATATAAAAATAAATACAGAATACTGCATTGCTAGAAAGTGGGAACAGAAATCTCATCTAATTCTAATACAGAATTTAAGTATAAAATATAATTGTAAATCTATGTTAACATACACACAATACAAAAAGATATAATGTATGATATCAATGAAGTGATGGGAGGGAAAAAGTGACCTGAATTTATTTCCACTTTAAAACAGCTGTAAACTTAGAGACGTGCAAATCAAAACTACAATGAGATATCATCTCACACCAGTCAGAATGGCCATCATTAAAAAATCTATAGTATTATTAAAATGTCCATCCTGGTCAAAAGTTTCCATGCAATCTCAATCAAAATTCCTGTCATTTTTTTCAGAAATAGGAAAAGGCATCCTAAAATTCAAATGAAAGCTCAAGAAACTCTGAATTACCAAAACAATCTTACAAAAGAACAAAGTTGAAAGCTTATACTTCTAATTTTAAAGCATGTTACAAAGCTATAGTAATCCAAACAGTATGGTGCTGGAATGCAGACAGACACATAGAAATGTGAAACAGAATACTGACCCCAGAAATAAACTCTTAATGCATGTACTCAAATGATGTTCTGCTGTTGCTAAGTCGCTTCAGTCATATCCGACTCTGTGTGACCCCATAGACGGCAGCCCACCAGGCCCCCCTGTCCCTGGGATTCTCCAGGCAAGAACACTGGAGTGGGTTGCCATTTCCTTCTCCAATGCATGAAAGTGAAAAGTCAAAGTGAAGTTGCTCAGTCGTGTCCAACTCATAGCAACCCCATGGACTGCAGCACACCAGGCTCCTCCGCCCATGGGATTTTCCAGGCAAGAGTATTGGAGTGGGCTCCCATTGCCTTCTACAAGGGTGTAAAGGCTACACAATGGGGAAAGAACAGTCTTTTGACAAATTGTGTGAAAATTGGCTATCCAAATGCAAAAGAATGAAGTCAGACCATTAAATCATATATAAGATTTAATCCAAATGGATTAAAGACCTAAAACATAAAACCTAAAACTATGAAATTCTTAAGAGAAAACACAGGAAAGCTTCATGATAGTGGATTTGGCAATGATTTCTTGGATCAAAGCAAAGGTAACAAAAGCATTAACAAGACAAAGAAGATTACATCAAACTTAAAATCTTCTGCACATGAAAGGAAACAATCAACAGAGTGAAAAGGACACCTAAGTAATGGCAGAGAATAATTACAAATCATTTAACTGGCAAGGTGTTAATATCCAGAACATAAAAAGAACTACATCTTAACAACTAAAAGATAAGTAACCAGATTTACGAATGGCCAAAGGACCTGAATAAACATTTCTCCAAAGAAAATATGCAAATAAGCATGTGAAAAGATGCTCAAAATCACTAAGCAGAGAAATGCAAATCAAAACTACAATGAGATAAGGCCTCACATCCATTAAGGTGGACACTATCACAAAAAAGGGGAAAAAAAATTGTTCCCCAAAATATACAGAAATTGGAACCCTTGTGCTGTGCTGATGGGAATGTAAATGATGTGATTGCTCAGTTCCTCAGTGTTACTTGTTCAGTTGTGCACAACTCTTTGCAAGCCATGGACTGCAGCCCACCAGGCTCCTCTGTCCATGGGATTTTCTGGCAAGAATACTGGAGTGGTTTGCCATTTCCTTCTCCAGGGGATCTTCCAGACCCAGGGATCGAACTGGAGTCTCCAGCACTGAATGCAGACTCTTTACTAACTGAGCTATCTGGGAAGCCCTAAATGTGACTTTAGCAGTGATGTGACTGCAAAAGAAAACTATATGGAGGCTCCTCAAAAAATAACAGAATTACCAAATGACCCAGCAATTTCATTTCTGGGTAGAAATATCCACAACTTTGACCTCAAAGAGGTATCTGCACACCAATGTCATTACAGCATTATTCGTAAGAGCAAGAAGTTGAAACCAGCCCAAATATCCATCAATAAATAAATGGATAAAGAAAATGTGGTATATACATACAAGGCAATATTAGCCTAAAAAAGGAAATCCTGTCATATGCAACAACCCAGATGAACCTTGAGAACATAATGCTTTGTGAAATAAGATAAACAAAACAAATACTGTGTGACTGCACTTATGAGATATCTAGAGAAGTCAAAACTATGGAAACAAAGTAGAATGATCATTTCCAGGGGCTAAAGAGGAGGCAAAATGGTAGTTGTTCTATGGAGGTCTTAGTTTTGAAAGATGAAAAATTCCTAGAGATATGTTACACAACAATGTGAATACAGTTAATACTACTGAATTGTAGAATTTAAAATGGTAAATTTTATGTTTTTATCACAAAATAAAAAGAATTATTTTTAATAAAAAATTGAAATGGAGGATTTAATTTAAATCTAAAATTTGAGAATCAATTTTAAGTCACTGATTTCCATAAAGGAGAGAAATATCTTGATATTTCTTATATAGTAAAAAAAAAGATAGAAAGGATGAAAGTTAAAGATATCAGTCATAAAGTCCTAAAATCTGTCTCTTATACACATCTAGATGTGTATAAGAGACAGGAGAAATATGGATCCACTCCGGCTGCAGGGGACTGGGCAGGCAAGGAACAGAGCAGAACAATCTGGACAGCCACTCGGAATCCTGCCACCCACAGGGAGACAGTGATAATCCCAACACTGGGACCTGGCTTCCTTATGCAAGTGACCCACTTAGATCTCTCCTGGCAAACTGCAGAAGCTTCCGGGAAGGACGCCAGGAGACGTGAGGCAATTGTCTGCTCCACTGGAGGGAGCTGAGACTGCCCTCACACACACGGATCAGTCATCTGTGTTTCTGATGGGTGCACTTGATAAATGAGACTGAACTGACATTGCAGGATGGGGACAAACCCCACCTCACAAATAGGAAACAGAACACCCAAGAACAGGATCATCCATTCTGTCAGCCAGTCAATGGCCTTGGGTAGAAA
>SJYT01052399.1:208536-238463 GCA_006410635.1 Cephalophus harveyi | reverse complement strand
GCATAGAGTTGGGTCATGATTTATTATCCACTTTGCCAATCTCTGCCTTTTAATTGAAGAGTTTTTCATCTCTTTACATTTAAATTAGTTATTGATAAAGACTTAGTCCTGCCATTTTACTTGTCTTTTACCTTTTTTGTTCCTTAATTCCTACATTATTGCCACCTTTTGTGATTTTTTTCTAGTGAACCATTTTAACTCTCTTCAAAGATTTTTCTCTTTCTATAAAGTTTTTACTTTTTCCTTAGTGATCACTCTGGGGATTAAACTTAATCTCTTGAATTAATACCTATTATACAAAAAAGTATACAAAACTTTTCTTTCACAGTCTTGTCCTCCCATCTCTCTGGTGAATTTCTTAATTTCAGTTATTGTACTTCCAGCTGCAGAATTTATACTTGTTTAAAAATATATAATATCTGTCTCTTTACTCATATTCTCTCTATTGGACATTTTTTTCTTTTTTTTTTTCAAGTTCTTTCTCAATAGTATCCTTTAGCTTTAATAGATTTAAAACCGTTGATTTAAAGTCTTTGTCTAGTAAGTCCTATGCCTGAGCTATATTTCTGTTAATTTTTTTTCTTTCTGTGAATAAACCATACTTTCTTATTTCTTTGTATATATCCTAATTTGTTCATTGTTACTGTTTAAATGAATATTTTGAGTATTACAATGTGACAATTCAGAAAATCACATTTTCCCCTTCTGTCCAGGGTTTGCTGTTGCTGCTTGTTGTTTGCTTGATTAGTGGGTTTTCTAAACAATTTTTGGAGAGTATATATTCGTTATTGTGTATGGTCACTGAAGTCTGTGTTTTGTTAGCTTAGTGGTCAGCTAGTATTTTGACAGTTAACTTAAATGCTCAGACAGATGTGTATAAGAGACAGATGTATAGATAGTAGTAGTCATTATTCAATGACTACTACTGAAAAAAACTACTATTGGAAATTACTATGTACCAGGCAATAAAATTATCAAGACACAAAGAAATATAACTTGCTCAAATGAAAAAAAGAGGAAAAGAAATTCAACTAAAAACAATAATGCAATGTACAATGCTATACTAAAAATCCATATTACAGAATAACTAAGGAAACAACAGAAAGCAAAGTGTAATTACAGACCTCAGTTTGTGCTATGCTACAACACCTGGACTAAACTACATGGAGGAAGAAAGGAAGAGGAGAACTGGGCTACCTGAGGCTGTGTAATACTGAACTATTTTGTTGGACATAATAGACTAAACTACTACAGTGGCAAATACAGGCATACCTTGCTTTATTACACCTCACAGATACTGCATTTTTAAAAAACTGAAGGTTTACAGCAACATGTGTCAAGCTTGGTACTATTTTTCCAATAGCATTTCCTCACTTCGAGTCTCTGTTACATTCTGGGAATTCTGGTAATATTTCAAACTTCTTCATTATTATTATACTGCTATTTGTTGTTGTTTTAGTCACTAAGTTGTGTCTGACTCTCTGTGATCCCATGGTCTGTAGCTTACCAGGCTCCTCTGTCTATGTGATATCCCGGGCAAGAATACTGCAGTGGATTGCCATTTCCTTCTTGACCCAGGGATCAAACCCGCATCTTCTGCATTGGCAGGTAGATTCTTTACCATGTAGCCACTAGGGAGATCCTATTATAGTCTATAGTGATCTGTGACCAATGATCTCTGATGTTATTGCAATTATTTTATGCTCTGCATTTTTTAATTAAGGTATGTACATTAAAACGTATCTAAACGATTTTTCAGACATAATACCACTGCTCACTTAACAGACTACAGAATTAATGTAACATTTATGTATTTTTTTCTTTAATGAATTTTTTTTTTTTTTTAACAAACTTGTGGCTTGTTTTATCACAATAATTGCTTTACTACAGTGGTCTGGAACTGAACCCACAGTATCTCCAAGGTATGCCTGAGAGAAACATGGTAAGGCAAATCCCCAAAGCTTAATTTTAAAGATGGATATTTCAAGAATGCCTTACATATACATATTACATGTACTGATGTTCATATGAAAACAGTGAGGATTAGAAAAGGTTAATGACTAGTTCTAGAGCAAAAGTTCCAGAAACAACATGCAGGAAGTACACAATATGAAAGAAAATTTCAGACTTCTTTCCTCCTAGGTCAGCACCTTCTAAGATTACCACTTAAAGCTAAATATCAACTATGTAAGAATAGAAATTCTTACTTCTTGTCTTTTCTTAAGATCTTCTTTGGCTGCTCCAAAGCGTTTGGTTAACCTGGCTATCTTGGCCTAAAAAAAGCAAAAATAAGACAGAAATCAAATGGCATTATAGTATTAAAAAGGAACCTGTGTATACATAACAAGAAATCTATGGGTAATAGGATCCTCAGAAGACAGTCAACAGCAAGAAAAGAAGACAAGTTGTTGTATAATCTTTGACTTCAAATCCCAAAGTAAACACTCTTGGTTTTAGAAGATTGGCTTTTTTCCTCCTTGCTCACAAACCAGCATATTTCTGAATATATGTGCTTGCATTTCTTATTATTTAACATAGTTGGGACCACACTTAATTTTCTCACTGAGAATTATATATTAATAGTAAATGTATCTATAAATCACAGAAGATCCCTAACCAATAGTACATATGAGTCTGGAATTCTCTAGGCCAGAGCACTGGAGTGGTTAGACTTTCCCTTCTCCAAGGGATCTTTCCAACCCAGAAATCAAACCCAGATCTTCTGCATTGTAGGTGGATTCTTGACCAGCTGAGCCAGAAGGGAAGCTACATCTACAGTACTCAAATACTTCTTTTCAAAAATTAACCTACTGGCAGATAAATAGCAGCAAGATCTTTTTTGACCCGTCTCCTGGAGTAATGAAAAATAAATAAACAAATGGGACTAATTAAACTTAAAAGATTTTGCACAGCAAAGGAAACCATAAATAAGATGAAAAGACAACCCTCAGAATGGGAAAAAATATTCTCAAATGAAGCAATTGATGAAGGATTAATCTCCAAAATATAAAAACAGCTTATCCAGCTCAATATCAAAACAAAAAAAAAATACCAATCAAAAAATGGGCAGAAGACCTAAATAGACATTTCTCAAAAAAAGACATACAGATGGACAAAAAACACATGAAAAGATGTTCAACATCACCAATTATTAGAGAAACACAAATCAAAACTACAGTGAGATATCACCTCACATTGCTCAGAATGGTCATCAAAAAAAATCTATAGATAACAAATGCTGGAGAAGGTGTGGAGAAAAGGAAATCCCTCACACTTTTCATGTGAATGTAAATTGATACAGCCACTGTGGAGAATGGTATCTATGTGTGTGTAAGTCGCTCAGTCGTGTCCAACTCTTTGTGACCACATGGACTATACAGTCCATGGAATTCTCCAGACCAGAATACTTGAGTGTGTAGCCTTTCCCTTCTCCAGGGGATCTTCTTAAACTAATCCAGGGATCAAACCCAGGTCTCCCTAATTGCAGGCAGATTCTTTACCAGCGGAGCCACAAGGGAAGCCTGGAGAACAGCATGGAAGTTCCTTAAAAAACCTAAAAATAGAACTACCATATGATCCAGCAATCCCATTACTGGGCATATACTCAGAGAAAGCCATAACTCAAAAAGACACAGTCACCCGAATGTGCAATGCAGCACTATTTACAGCAGTCAGGACATGGAAGCAACCTAAATGTCCACTGAGGGAGAAATGGATAAAGAAGATCTGGTACATATATACAACAGAATATTACTCAGGCATAAAAATGAATGATATAATGCCATTTGAAGCAACATGGATGGACCTAGAGATTTTCATACTGAGTAAAGTCAGACGGAGGAGGAGAAACATTGTATGACATCTCTTACAAGCAGAATCCAAAAAGAAATAATACAAATCAACATTTACAAAAAAGAAACTGACTTACAGACTTAGAGAAAGAACTTATTGCCAGCGGGAAGGGATATGGGAAAGGCTTAGTCAGGGAGTTTGGGACAGACATGTACATATTACTATTATTTAAAATGGATAACCAACAAGGTCCTACTGTATAGCACAAGGAACTCTGGTCAGTGTTATCTGACAGCCTGGATGGGAGAAGAGTTTGGGAGAAAATAATAGATGTATATGTATACCTGAGTCCCTCTGCTGTCCACCTGAAACTATCACAACATTATTAATCAGTTATACTTCAACATAAAATAAAAAGTATTAAAAAAAAGAAATGTCTGAGATGGAAAAGGTTGGGAAAGAAGACACATGGCAGAAGGGGGCTTTAAAAGCTCTCACCCATCTCAGGAAATTGAGAAGACTATCTGAATGTTCAGGACAGAATGCTAGCTCACAAGTGGCCTGAAAAGACCTAGACTAGCCTTCAGAATCTATGCAAGTAGGAAGAGAAGAATAAGGCAAGTGTCAAAGGTTGTAAATGGTCTAGCCTAAGTGTTGAAAGAGTACTCCAATGTTAATCTGCAAAGATTTGGGAGAGTAATCGTTTTACTTTTTTAGGCTCCAGGAATTTAAGTGAAAGTTGCTCAGTCATGTCTGACTCTGCTACCCCATGGACTGTAGCCTGCCAGGTTCCTCTATCCATGGAATTCTCCATGCCAGAATACTGGAGTGAGCTGTTCCCTTCTTCAGGGGATCTTCCCAATCCAGGGATTGAACCCAGGTCTCCTGCATTGCAGGTGGATTCCTTACTGTCTGAGCATTTAAGTTAACTGTCAAAATACTAGCTGACCACTAAGCTAACAAAACACAGACTTCAGTGACCATACACAATAACGAATATATACTCTCCAAAAATTGTTTAGAAAACCCACTAATCAAGCAAACAACAAGCAGCAACAGCAAACCCTGGACAGAAGGGGAAAATGTGATTTTCTGAATTGTCACATTGTAATACTCAAAATATTCATTTAAACAGTAACAATGAACAAATTAGGATATATACAAAGAAATAAGAAAGTATGGTTTATTCACAGAAAGAAAAAAAATTAACAGAAATATAGCTCAGGCATAGGACTTACTAGACAAAGACTTTAAATCAACGGTTTTAAATCTATTAAAGCTAAAGGATACTATTGAGAAAGAACTTGAAAAAAAAAAAGAAAAAAATGTCCAATAGAGAGAATATGAGTAAAGAGACAGATATTATATATTTTTAAACAAGTATAAATTCTGCAGCTGGAAGTACAATAACTGAAATTAAGAAATTCACCAGAGAGATGGGAGGACAAGACTGTGAAAGAAAAGTTTTGTATACTTTTTTGTATAATAGGTATTAATTCAAGAGATTAAGTTTAATCCCCAGAGTGATCACTAAGGAAAAAGTAAAAACTTTATAGAAAGAGAAAAATCTTTGAAGAGAGTTAAAATGGTTCACTAGAAAAAAATCACAAAAGGTGGCAATAATGTAGGAATTAAGGAACAAAAAAGGTAAAAGACAAGTAAAATGGCAGGACTAAGTCTTTATCAATAACTAATTTAAATGTAAAGAGATGAAAAACTCTTCAATTAAAAGGCAGAGATTGGCAAAGTGGATAATAAATCATGACCCAACTCTATGCTGCCTACAAGACTTCATCAAAATGTAAAATTTCTGTGCATTAAGAGACATTATCAAGAAAGGAAAGTGAAAAGAAAACTTACAGAGTGGGTGAAATAGTCATAAATCATGTACTTTAAAGTGTTCAATATCCAAAATAGGTAAAGAACTCTTACAGCTCAACAATAAAAAAGCAAAAACAAAAAATCCAGGAATAAAAATAACTTAAATTTTCTCTAAAGTAGATACACAGATGTTTAAACAACAGTATAGGTAACAGTATAGTAACTCAGTAGAGACAGACAGCAGATTAGTGGTTCCCAAGGGCTAGAGGGAGAAAGAAATGAGAAGTGACTATTTAATGGGTACAAGATTTTCTTCTGGATTGATGAAAATGCTCTGAACTAGATAAAGATGATGATCATACAAGAGTGTGAAGGTACCAAATGACACTGAACTGTAAACTTTAAAGTAATTGCTATCCAAATTTTACTTCCATAAAAATCTAAATATCAGAACAACAAAGAAAGAGATGGGAACTAAACTGGGCTGAGTAAAATGTAAATAAATGGCATGGTAAGGACAGATCATAAATGAATGGAAGCTATAATATGAAATCAAATGGCTGAAATAAAAATACTGTGAGGATTAACACTCTGTAGGGGGCTTTCCTGGTGGTTCAATGGTAAAGAATCTGCCTACCAATGCAAGAGGCACAAGTTTGACCCCTGGTCTGGAAAGATACCACATATTGTGGAACAGCTATAAGCCCGTGCACGACAACTACTGAGCCAGGGCTCGAGAGCCTGGGAACCAGAACTACTTAGTCCATGTGCTGCAATTACTAAAGCCTGCACACCCTGGAGGCCATGTTCAGTAACAACAGAAGCCACCACAACTAGAGAGTAGCCTCCACTCGCCTCAACTAAAGAAAAGCCCACACAGCAATGAAGACCCAACACAGCCAACAAATAAATAAAATTATTATTTTTAAAAAATCTTAAAAAAAAATACTCTGTAGGACAGTGAAGCAACTGATGGGATTAGGAAAAGTGGATCAAAAACTAGGACATCTAAATTACAAATCAGAAAACAAAGACTGGTTTAAACTGGTACACAACTGAGGAAACTGGACTACACAGAAGAGAATTAACAAGCAGCATTTTGGAAAGATGAATACAATGCTTGAGAAGGACCAGTAAAGACGTAAAAAGCAGTACCAAAGTGGTCATGTAAAAGGCTGCTATTATAATCAAGGAACTGGGTAATGATGGCCTTGTAGAAAGTTAAAAGATGTAAAAGACAGACTTTTATAAGAAATTTAAAAGTTTTAATTTGGCAACTCACTGTGTGTATGTGAAGTGATACAGACGAATCAGTTTCCAAGAACTGAAAAATTGTGAATAAAAGGAACAATGGGAAGGTATTCCTTGAAGATTCTTCTAAGAATTCAAGAATTTTGAGTAAGGGGAACAATGTACAAACTCCACAATATGACTTATTTGTGGAGAAGATGATTGGTTTGATGTTGGAAAGATTAAGATTCTAAGGCTACAAAGAGATATCCAAGTGCAAAGTTAGAGACAGACTTGTATCTTAAAAATACGAGAGTTAAAATCTCAGGTTCTAAAAGCACAAAATCATAGATGCAGCTATGGGACTGATAACAAACTATGAATGAAATTATTCTAATTCAACATTCTAAATAGTACTAGTAAAATAAAGTGTAATGATTAGACAACACTATCACTAACTACATAAGGACCCGCTAAAGGTAAGAAACAGGAATAGTGTTGTCCTAAATGATGCATTATAGAATAACTACAAAGACCTTATTATTAACAAAGTCTCACTTTAAATAAAATTTACAATATGAAATTAAAAAACTAAACTTGTTGGCTGAGATATATAATTCCTAAAATCTAGTCACAGTTGCTTACAATTTGCTTTCAACTGTGCAACTTTATTTTCATGAACCACTTCTCCCTTATTTGTAAATAAGGCTCTGTAAGTGGTTTTCAAGTCAGCATCTGAGACAATGCTCATATTTCAGACAACCTATACCAAATAAAAACCACACATTCTCTTCTGACAGAATGAATGTACTGATGAAATTTCCCAGTTTCTTAATCTTGGAATGAAATTAATTACTAACGCATGCTACCATGCACCCATTTCAACTAACCAGAAGCTCAAGTACTACATGTTAATACAGATATATTCAATAAAAAATTAAAAGTAGCAATTATTCATAAACACAGACCAACAAACTAATGTCTTTAAAAATACAATTCATTAGAGGAAATAGATTAATATAAAAAGAATCACAGCAAACATTATTTAGTACTTAACAGCATTTTAGATGATGCCAGCCTTTCTTCACTGACTGAAGAAATATTGAAGATGCACTACCAAGATCATTTCTGAGGCTTGGTATGGATTGATACATATCTCAAAAGTATGTTGAAGTCTGAAGCCCAAGTATCAGAACACAAGCTTATCTGGAAATAGGTAACTGTAGAGGTAATTACAGTTGACCCTTGAACAACAAGGAGTTGAACCGCATGGGTCCAATTATGCATGGAAATTTTTTTTCAATAAATATACTATTCACATTTTCATTCTACAGATCTTTAAATTGAGTGAGAGTCTGTGTTCAATTAGAGATCACCATAAGTGAAATCAAAGGAACTAGGGTTTGAGTTCTGATTCTATCCGAACTGTTCACTGCCGTGGGTGAGTCATTTTTGAATTTCTTCATTTTCTGAGGCAGGTACCAGTACATAGATTTTCAACTGCAGGCAGTGGGGACAGCACCTCTAACCTTTACACTGTCCAAAAGTCAACTATAGTTAAGATGAGGTCATACTAGAATAGTGTGGGTCCTCATCCAGAGTGACTTGTATTTCTAAAAAGGGGGGAATTTGGAAGCAGACACACATACAGACACAGCACTATGTGAAAATGGAGCCAGAATTGATACTTCCACAAGACAAGAAAGGCCCAAGACTGTCAGCAAACTGTAGGAAGCTAGAGGAGACAAATGGAACAATTCTTTCTTACAGCCTGGTGGCAGCTTGACCTTGGGCTTTTAGCCTCCAAAACTATGACACACTACATTTCTGTTTGGGAAGTCACCCAGTTGATGGTATTTTTTTTAATGGCAGCCTGAGCAAACTAATAGAGATTCCTTTTATTCCTAATACTTAGAAGTTAAATATACTTTATTGTCAACTTGGAAAACATATATCAGAAAGTGAGTTATGAAAATGATGACACGTGGATATGCAATTTACTATACAAACCTGTAGTTCAGCAAGAACTGTTTTATGCCTCTTGTTACACTCAATCTTTTCCACTCGTGTTTTCAATTCTGCCAATGTCTTATCAAATACAGCACACTGCAGTGCACACAATTTTTCTTCCAGTAACCACTGTACAACCTAAAAATATATATTCCTTTGTTACAAAAAAGGAATTTCAAGCAAGCAGCAAACAGTAAATATTCTGAAATACTAAGACAGTACTAATACATTAGCTAGTTTGTTTAAAAAAAAAAAATACTGGCATCCATAACACAATGATATCTGTTGAAATCCTCTACTTCTGCCCATATATAATATCTACTGTAACAGAATAAAATTTTCTAAAAATAGAAAATTTCCAGAGGGTGAAATTTTTAAAACAATTTTGAAATTGAAGTTTTAATATTTTCCTCCCATACCCTCTATTGTGATTTAAGGAAACAAGGTGAAAGACCAGATTTTAATATTTTCTAATCTGTTATAGAAGATATTGTTAGCAGACACTAAGAATCTCACTGCACTATGAAATTTACTCACAGTTTTTATATTTATCTCATTATGGACCCACAGAGAAGACACATGGTGTGTATCCATGGACCACACCTGAGTAACACTTTCCTAGAGGAATAAACCCTCAGTATACACAGATGTTTTCAAAATCCTTTCACATAGCTATCTTCATATTTCTAATAGCTCTAAAAGAAAGACTAAACTGGCATTACTATCACCATATGATACAAAGATCCGAGAGAAAAAAAGCCACTTTTTTACTGTCTCTCTGTTCCTTTCTCTAATGGGGATATTTACACTTTGAGTAGAAGAACATTGGCCTAGGTTATTTATAATTTCACCATTAAATCTGTAAAATTTGAAAAATTAATTTCACCCAAGTCTCCTATTCTTCTCTTAAAAAAAGATTTGTCAACATTTATGAACACATCTTGAAAAAATATATTAAATACTTCATATTTTCATTATTTCTATCTCTAGTCTAATACATATAGTGAGAAGTTTCCAATGCCTGTACTTTAAATATTCCTTTTCCCTAGTCCTTCCAGAGCCTTGTTCATACCATTTTTAAATACTAAGCCTAAAATACATAACAAAGAGCTTAGAATGCAGGGACTTACAGTCATGAAACCAGCTTATGAAAAAAATTATAGAAGCTAAAAATGTTAACATATGAGACTCTAATGTTCCTACTAGAATGAAGTTGAGTGTAGAAGGAAAAAAAAGCTGAAAACTGATGCTCAGTTTTGTATAAAGCAAATAAGAAGTCATAATTTCTCTCCCATTTGATGATTATTATCATATCTTTAAAAAACAAAAACAATTTAGCTTCAAAAGAGTCACAAGGAATTTTAGAATTAAATTAAGGGTAATAAGCCCAGTTCAGTTCAGTTCAATCACTCAGTCATGTCCAACTCTTTGCGACCCCATGAATCGCAGCACGCTTCAAGTTCTTTGTTTCTATGAGAAATCTGAATATGTCAATAAAATACAGAGTAAAGTCAAAAACCTAGAAGAATAAAGATGGTGGTGCCTTTTATTTAATATGGCTTTAACTTATAATCTCTAACACCTTTTGTAGCTTCTGGTTTATGTCTCCTTTGGCTGTAATCTTTACTTGAAATTCTGCCTCATATTCCTCTTCCAAATATCGACGGCGTTTGGATTGTATATTGTCCATGTCCTCTGACTTAGAACGTTTTCTTCTAAAGAATTCACCTGAGAAGAAAAAGTAGGTGTTTTTATTAAATACCAACAGATGCTTTTATTATAGATAGACTTTAATGCTTATTTTCCACCCTTAGGAAAATATTATTTCTATCTACAAAACAGGATTCTCAATCATTTGCTTTTGTGATCAGAAAAGTTAGTAGATAGCTTTTAGCTTTAAACCTGAAATGATTTTCAATATGCTAAATAAGAACTTCCTAATGGCTAAATAAGCAAATGGACAAACAACATGAACAAAGAACATTCTTTCCTCAGAATCTTCCTATTCAGATGGAAGATGAACTAACAATATGAGATCATCTTAAATTCATTCCTTTTAATAAATTCTATATACAATATGAATCCTGACAAAATACAGCATTCATTCACAAGTCACAGATTACTCAGTATGCATTCTCACATCACATACTTCTACAACTGTGTATAGCTTTAATTATTTAATTCTTTTCCCTCAGTAAAATTTTTTCCTCACTAAATTTAGAAAAAATTCTTTCTTAATCATTGGACTTAGGAAAATAACATATCAACAGTTATTCTTAACATATCTTAAGAAATTGCAAATATATATTGATAAAAATAAAATTAATGTTATTAGGAAAGTAATTTGGTAAATAAATATTCAAAGACCTTCACTTAGAAATTTGTTTTAAATACTGACAACACTCATGAGATCATAAGCAAGTTTTATCTGGTTTCTTTTTGAATATGTAAGAAGGAAAATATTAAAATCTCCACACTTATTAAAGAAAAGTGGCTATATATGACCACACATCTTCCTCTCTACCTCACCCTATGTCCGTGTCTATGTGCCTGATTTAAAGTCCAATTCTATTCCACAACTTCTCTTTTATTATAACTTACACAGGCACAGATGGAGAGCAGTAAGACAGTTACAGAATACCAATTTCTTGACTTCTGGTCCAGTGATCTTTCCGTAACCCTAATGACACTCAGTAACATTGTTTTCCCCTTCCCACAAAGCTTAAGAACTTTAAATAAAGTGAGATACATACTTTCATTTGCCATATCACTTTAGACAAAATTCCTATAGGCCCATGACCTAAAAGAAAATCTAAAACAACTTCTCTCAAGATATTCAGATAGTACCTTACTAAATAGTAAGCTTAAATCTTTCTTATGGAACAATGGAAAGAATAAGCAAAACAATAAAGCACATGAAATAATTAACACCTTCAACTTGAGTTAACCATCAACAAAATGATTTTACTGTGTGGCTCACTTAAAACTGAAAAATTTTACAATCATTTCATGGACAAAAGAGTATTTTCTACAGCCTTAAAAGCAGAAACAATTTTTAAAACAATTTCAGGTTTGCTTGTACATGCTTACTTTTCTCAGAAGGTCTTTCATCTTCACGTATTACTTGTTCTTCCTCCTCAGGTTTGCTGTCCTTTTCATTGCTTTCTATTTGTTCTGTAACAAAAATAGAAAAGGAAAATTTCTTCCAATATAATTTGTCAACAGTTCATAATAATTTACATTTTTGGTGTAATTATCCAGCTAATGATATTTTAAGAAATCAGTCTCAAAATGTAAAATATTGGGAATAAAAAAGGCACGAACTGGTGGAAATCAATGACCAAGTCTAGCTTTAAATGTTCTTGCAAGTACATAATAAACTCTTAACATGGAAAAAAAAAATCGATTTTAAAACAAAATATCTTAATACTTTACCGTCATCAATAGATGTGAAAAACAACTACTATAGTGCATTTAGACTCCTTTATATTCAATTATTAAAACTAAAACATTAGTTGTGACTAATTACAAAGAAATACAAAAAAAAATTAAAAATTACTGACAAACTCAAAACACCTAATATTTTTGACCAGATAGGCTGAATCACTATTTTAATGGTTATGGATAGGTAAAATCTATCCTAAAGATATCCTAAAGATATCTTTTATCCTAAAGATTAAACAAAAGTTTTGCTAAAAAGTATTAGCTACTTCAATACCAGTGCCAACAACTAAATTAGCTAGGTGCTTGACATACATTACTTCTTATCCTCCAAATAATCCTATACTATTAAACAGTATTTTTGCCATCATGTAGATAAGGAAAGTAACATTCGGAAAGGTTAAGTAATTTTTGGGCTTCCCAGGTGGCACTAGTGGTAAAGAACTCGCCTGCCAATGCAGGAGAATAAGAGATGCAGGTTCAATCCCTGGGTCAGGAAGATTCCCTGGAGGAGGGCATGGCAGCCCACTCCAGTATTCTTGCCTGGAGAATCTCATGGACAGAAGAGCCTGGCTGGCTTCACAAAGAACAGAACATGACTGAAGCGATGTAGCACAATTTTCACAAGAGGCATATAAAAGCTAACAATTAAAGAATGTGACCAAAAAATATTTATAAAGATATCTATACAACTGCAATGTTATAACAAAGAAAACTCCAGAGGCACCAGAAATGGCCTTTGGTCAATCAATTTATAGCTCCTCAACTAACTTAAACATTTAGGGGAGAAGAACTAATCACTAATATACTTGGGTTCTATTTTTCTCCCTTATATCCTTTAGCTTCAATAAAACATGCCATATTTCATCATATACTGCAACCAAAATTAAATAAGCAATGATGTGCATATAGCACTATATAAAGATTCTGATAAGGCATTTCTGCTTCAAACACCAGGATTTTAGTTTCAACAGCCCTGAGTAGTGTGTGTGTGTGTGTGTGTGTGTGTGTGTTAGGTGCTCAGTTGTGTCCAACTTGTGATCCCATGGACTGACTATAGCCCACCAGGCTCCTTTGTCCATGGAATTCTCCAGGCAAGAATAGTAAGTAGAAGCTGAGGTTAAAAAAAAAAAAAAAAAAAGGAATTTTTAGGTGAAAACAGGCAAAGATGAGGATCACTGATGAATCTATTACAATATTTTTCACACTAAGATATTAAAACAATAAATTTGTAAAATGTGACAGTAGTAAAACAAAACAAGAATGTTAACACAGTATATACAAAGATTACTGAGACTATTTTTAAACTTTAACATGAGTATTAGAAAATTAACTTCCCATTTACCACCCTATGCTCATGAGAAATGTTTTTAAGATTTCATTCCTGAACCTCAGTTCAATGAAATGAAAGTTTTGTTTTGCTCCCTTGTAGACTGCAAACTCATTATAAAGCATTTACTATATTTACTTTTCCAAGTTTTCCTGTCTTTAATACTAAGGGTGGTGACTCCCATAGTTTCCTAGTTTCCAGAGTAACTGGGTTGCTTTAAGATTAAGATTTACCTAGTCTTTACTCAGCAACCATCATACCACCAAAGGACAAAATTAGCCTTGTAACTTCAATCGATCAGAAAACCACAGAGCAAACTGGCCTGGTTTGGTCTGCCTCTCTTATGTGTATGTTAGTTACTCTCCCTCTTCTCTGAGAGAGATGTCAAGCTGAGCTTGCAATTCCTTCATTTTATTCAAAAAACTCCTCTTATCATCCAATTCCCATTTTCCAGATATGTTTAGATGTGACTATATTCTCAATACTTAAACACTTATTAGGACTTAAAAATAGACAAAGATAATTAAAATTTAGGTTCACGTTTGACTTAATAAAGAATTTGGGATTAAAAAAATGGTATTAACAGAATCTACAGAAAGGAGTAAGGCCCTATCTTTCTTTGGGAGTTATAGTTTATTATAAAGTATGTTCAGTTGAACGCTCACAGGCACCTTATTGACACTCTGAAGTCATAATGAATTTGGAAAAGGCAATAACCCAGGGAGGAAAGACCATAATGTTATGAACTTGAGGGCTCTCAGGGGATGGGCTCTTCTGTATTATCCAGTAGCAGAGCCACTAGCCACACATGGCTACTGAGCACTTCAAATGTGTGAGTCCAAACTGAGACTGTAGGAGTAAAACACAAATTGGATTTTGAGGACTTTGTATGAAAAAGAAGAATACCTTATTTTAAAATGTTGATTACATGTTGTGAAAGTCGCTCAGTTGTGTCTGACTCCTTTAATTTTTTTTGTTGTTATTGTTCACAAAGCCTATACAGAATCTAAGTGAACTGCATCAACTCAGAATAATAATCGAAAGCCTATGTACACAGACAGGTTTATATATAACTTAGAGTAGTTTCTGGGATTCCTAAAACTTGTCCAAATACTTAGGTTAAGGCTGTTTTTGTTTTTAGAAGCTGTCCTCATCCACAGTTTCTGCTGTAATCTCTCCCATCTTGAGTACAGCCTCATATATTGACATGCTTTCATATGCATTTCTATCTGTGGTATTCTTTCCTTTCAACCAGATGACACAGTAAATTCCCTAAGAGCAGGTACCAAACCTTGTAATTTTGGTAATCCTAAAAACCTTGGGAAAGAGCTGAGACAAATCTTTCTGATGACAGTTATCTTTAATATAATTTCATTAAATTACAGTAGAAAACTGTGTTGTAGAGGATAAGAAGACACAATTTATATCAGGCGTTACTTCCCCATTTTCAGAACTACACGGAATAGAATTTTATTCCAAAAAAATATGGAGAAAACCATTGCCCTGGGTCAGAGTTGACAAACATTTTCTGTAAATGGTCAAAACATAATTATTTTCAATCTTGTGGGCTCTATGGTCTCTGACACAACTGCTCGATTCTGTACTTATGATGGGAACTACTGATAAAAAAATATGTAGTACATAAACAAATAGATGTGGCTATGTTCCAACAGAACTTTATTGACCAAAACAGTTAGGGTTTATCAGTCATAGTCTGCCAATTCCCCACCTTAGATTAATGGCTCTATGAGAAACACTTAAAAAGTTCCTACAGACTAACTAAAGACAATATAATCCACACACACAAAAAAAATTGGCCAAAGAAGATAAAACAAGCAATTTATAGATACTAGGAACATAAATCGGAGAAGGCAATGGCACCCCACTCCAGTACTCTTGCCTAGAAAAATCCCATGGATGGAGGAGCCTGGTGGGCTGCAGTCCACGGAGTCACAGTTGGACACGACTGAGCGACTTCACTTTGACTTTTCACTCTCATGCATTGGAGAAGGAAACGGCAACCCACTCCAGTGTTCTTACCTGGAGAAACCCAGGGACGGGGGGAGCCTGGTGGGCTGCTGTCTATGGGATTGCAGTCAAACATAACTGAAGGGACTTAGCAGCAGCAGCAGCAGGAACATAAATAGCCAATGTAAATGTCTATCTCACAAGACATATTAAATGTCAGAAAAATGTGGCATTACTGGTAAAATGTCTTTTCCAGAACATTTTTAAAGGCTTTATTTAACTAATACAAATTTCCAAATAATGTATCTTCCACAGTAAGTTTTGGCGCTCCCTTTTAAAGCAAAATTGGGGGGCAAAGCTACATTTTATTATCTTCAATTCTTCCATTCTCTCTGAAATTCAACTTCAAAGAGGCTTTCAACTCCACTGTCCCTTGTCAAGGTGACAAATGATCTCCAGGTCACTAAATATTTCTCTTCAACCTTAACTAAACAAACAACAGCTTTTGATACATAAATAGAGCTAGTTCTTCCTTCCTTCTCGGAACATTCTTTACTTGACTTTCTAAGACAACAAAATCTCCTAATTTTCTTTCTAGCTGAAGCTCTTTCTTGGTACTCTTTGCTGGTTCTTTCTCATCTCCTCAGTCTCTAATCACTGGACTACAAAGAGCTAAGTTCTTGGACCTCCTCTCACTCACTTATACTCACTCTGAGGTGATTTCAACTCTCACTCGACATCAACTAATGTCTATATGGTCATACAGACATTATCTATGTGTGCATGCTTAGTCATGTCCAAATCTCTGAGAACTCAAGAAGTGTAGTCTGCCATGCTCCTCTGTCCATGGAATTCTCCAATCAAGAATACTGGAGTGGGATGTCATTTCCTACTCCAGCCATATGGTAATGCATCTACTCCTAATTATTCCTAGACAGTCCAAGCCTCTGCCCTAAAATCCAGATATTTATCTAACATGGGCAACAACAGCCATCTGAATCTGACCTTCCTCTCACATTTCCCTTTCCAAAACTTGTTTTATCTTTGATCTTCCTCAACTTCTTGATAAAAAAATCTGCAACTTCCACACCAATGTACAGGAATATGAGGTTCCATAAAGAAAATCCGAATAGGTAAGACAGTTGAATATTAATGGGCTGAGATAATAAAGAATTTTAGCTGAACACAGTAAACAGTGAAAACAAATTAACAATAATTTTAACTGTCTAAACCATGGCAATTCTATCACTTTCCCTAAAGCAAAATTAGACAGAAATCTTAAATTCTATTCCATGCAATTATCCTGATTAGCATTTATGATCACTTAATTTATCTTATAAATAAATTAGGATGAGATTAATTTCTAAATAAATTAACTGAAGATGAGATGGTGGATGACATCACTGACTTGATGGACATGAGTTTGAGTAAGCTCCGGGAGTTGGTGATGGACAGGGAAGCATGGCGCGCTGCAGTCCATGGGGCTGCAGAGTCAGACGTGACTGAGTGACTGAACCGAACTGAATTTATCTTAAGGATTCAGTAAAAAAGGAAAAATAAATTAATCAGATATTTTAAAAATATGAAATAATATCTGGAAGGAAATTATGTCAGAACTTAGTATAGAATCTTATTTACTCTAAAACAGATTATTCTCCTTAAAAATATTAAGAAATAACAATGTTTAAAGAATTTTAAAAAGCCAAGTAGTCAGAAGAGCTCTCCCTTTCATTTCTCCATAAGAAACAGAATGATAAAGGCAAAAATGGAGGAAAAATTTGAGAATGCAGTAGCTTGAAAGCTAAGGAGAATCTCAAGAGGGAAGGATTGTTATTAAGAGATCATTTAAGTATGAGAATAAAATTTAAAAAAAGGATGCCCCTGGATTTAACAACAGGAGCATCAACGTCACTCCACTGAGAACAATTAAGTAGGAGGCTGCTGCTGCTAAGTCACTTCAGTCGTGTCCGACTCTGTGCGACGTGGAAATCACAATTCAACTAAGTAGGAGAGTAAACGGGAAGAGATGAAACTGTGCAAGCTTTGTTAACGTAACTTGAAGAGTGGCACGGAAGGACAGGAAAGATGGAACAGTAGCTAAAGGAGAGTCTAGTATGGAAAATACATGAAAGGTATAACTAATGTGTATACCTCCTCTAGTGTTGCTGTAATATTCCCACAGAGAAACCTTTCTTCTCCTAGCCTTTTTACACAGACTATGATTTTAAACATTTAGTGAGTATCAGTTATTATACAGTAGGAATAGCTGCAATTATTTGTTAGGTTTTTCTATCTTGTAAACCTGAAATAGCTTTTCTATTTGCTTTCTGATATCATTCATTATTTTTTATTGATGCTAATACACATCATAACTGCTACATTTAAAACAAATTTACTAAAGAAGTGTCTGAAATAATAAGAGTTTTATGTTTTCCTACTAGTACAGCCATACGCATTAATACTTAGAGGGAAAAGCCAGATTTAAATTCTGTGTTCTGAAAATACTAAAAATTAGTCAAGAATAAAGAATCTGAAGAAAGTAATACCTCGACAGATGAACAGCAACAAATATGACATGAAACAGATTCTACCACCACATGAAAAGAACAAAGAACAGATAAGAAACTATACTTTAATCTACAATAACAAAATTTCCTTTGGATCTGGGGACAGAAAATAAAAGTTCAGTTACCAGCTAAGAAATTAAATCTATTACTAAACTTATTCTGTTAACAGCATACAACCAAATAAGTGTCTAAAAGTAAGTAACCAAAAATAAACCCAACTCTGAATTTTCAAAGTATGCAATAGGGGTAGCTTAATATTCATCTTGCTGCATTTAACAGCACTGTGTGGGAGGGATAGTCTCCAATAGTCTAGATTCTGGAATAAAGGTAAAACGTATAAACCCATTAAAGCTTCAATTTGCTCTAATTTTCTTATATTCACTACCAAAAGGTATTTTTAATACTACTCTCTCTATACTTGCTGAGAAATGAGTGAAGTTCACCCTAAACTCTGTTACTTATTGTCTTTCCAAAATGTAAATTTGATCATGGTATTCTCCTCTCCTTGAACTCATTCAGTGGTTCCTCAGTGCTAGTATGTTTCAGCATTATATGCAAGGTCCTCCATGACACACTTTTCTTTATATTACTTAAAATATTCTTATATCTTTTATATTACAAATTACTTACTTAATTCCACAAACATTTACTGAGCACTAACTGTGACCCAAGCATTATTTTGGCCTGAATATGATGACTCAGAGCAGAAGTGATAGCAGTGAAGATGATGAGGAGAGACTACATTCTAGATCTACTGTGCAGGCAGCAACAACAGGATTTCCTGACAGACTGGATATGGAACATGAACCAAACAAAAAAAGAATCGTCCCAAGATCTTTGACCTGAGCAAGTAGGATGGAGTTGCAATTAAGAGGGATTATCTTCATTAAAACTCTATGTTACACAGATAGTGAAAGTATAGATGTGAATATATTCACACCTATATTCAGTGAATACATCTATATCTCATAAAGTTACTCTCCTCTAAACTCCCAGCCTACCAATTTAACATTATTATTATACTCACAACCTTATATTTAATGGCCTGTGGTTTAATTCATGTCAGAATCCTCAGGGCAAGTAATAAATTTTACCTTTAAATCGCCAAGCCAAGAAGAACCTGGTCTTTCTATATATACAGGTTTAATAAATGAATGAATGCTCTTTGGAAATAAAGTCATCTTTATTAAGGGGAAAGTTTCTATCTCCAAAAGAAATGTAGGTATGATATACTGGAGTAGGGTGGGGGAATCCTGTGTCTTGCCTTTTTTTTCCTTCAAACAAACTAAAACCAAATGCTGTGTTTCTTGTTACAAAGTCACTCCACTCACAGGGCTCTAAGGCTAAGAGAATGTGACACAACGGAAACATAAGGGTACTCATGCCAGTCTGAAAGTAACTGAGAAGTTGCACATGAGAATGATGCCTGAGTTTGACCATGAAAGCAAAGTAGCATTTTCTCATTCTCCCTTTTTCTCTAGCAATAACAAGACAAGCATTGACCAAATCATGAAGTTTATACAGTTTTTATATAAGGAGTCTGAAATAATCCTAAAAGTAATAGGGATCTAACCAAAGAGAGGAACCTAATCAAATAATAGAGATTTAAGTTATTAAGATATCATTTAGAAAATGAATCAAACATTAGGTAGAATCTAGAATGCTTGGGAAGCAAATGGATAGTCTTTATCAAACATATAATTAGGCCTCCAGGTTTCTGAATTCCAGCAATGATGGTATCATTCCCTGGACAAAGAATATTAAAAAAATCAGATTTCAACTGGAAAACTGTAAAATGGAATTTGTCATACTTGAAGAAAATAAATTAAACAGTAGGCCTTTATAATAGATTCAAAGTTATTCAGTTGGTAAATGATAACAAGAACTTTTAGAATTTTGATTCTGTACTGGAAATTGTTATATCACAGTGTTATACTGGTCCATCTTATCTCTATTTCCAGTCTACAAGCTTCTTATGGGCAAGTGTAATATTTTCTACGTTTTTTATCTCCCTTCTTAGCACTTTACATAATGCTGCTCTCAGAGTTAATTCTGAATTCTGTGAAGTTAAGAACCTGTCAAGTTAAGAGAGTATTCTGCTGCTGCTGCTAAGTCGCTTCAGTCTTGTCCGACTCTGTGTGACCCCATAGACGGCAGCCCACCAGGCTCCGCCATCCCTGGGATTCTCCAGACAAGAATACTGGAGTGGGTTGCCATTTCCTTCTCCAATGCCTCTAAGTGAAAAGTCAAAGTGAAGTCGCTAGTCGTGTCCGACTCTTAGCGACCCCATGGACTGCAGCCTTCCAGGCTCCTCCATCCATGGGGTTTTCTAGGCAAGAGTACTGGAATGGGGTGCCATCGCCTTCTCCGAAGAGCGTATTCTAGTCACCACCATTCTCAACTTCCTCCATTAACTAAAAGAAACTTAAAACTTTATGAGAACATTTAACTAAACAGTTTATTAATCAAAATCTTTAAAATTTAAATAATAGGCTAACCTGAAGAGCATGTCTCATTTTGTGATATAACTTCAGACTCATCCTTTTCACCCGAGATATCCTCTTCATCAGAAAGGACCAAGAAGGCTTCTTTTGGCAAGCTCTCACTACTTTCTTGTTTAGATGGTGAACCAAAAGAACCTTCCATCTTTTCTTCCAAATCTGGATTTGACTCATCAATTGGAAGGAGAGAAGCTTTAGAAAAGCAAGTGAGTTCATCTTCAGCAGGTGCAAGCTTTTCCAAAATAGGAATGATTTCATCTGTCTCCATAGAATCTGTATTTTCTAGGATATTCTCATTTTTGTCATTTTTTATAATATCTTCACTAATGGTTTCTATAAGGTCTGCAGAATTTTCTTCTTCATTCTTTTCACTGTGATCAATCTCCACACTGCTAGATATAGCCTCCTCTCCAAGAGCAGATTCTGTGATTGCATCATCTTCTAACTTCTTTTCAGGAGACAGATCTGAACAAATAATTGTATCATCTGTTTCGAGAGCTTCTGCATCAGCATCACTATTACTATCAGCTTTATTTTTCTCATCAAGTGAGAAAATTTGATCTAACTTTTCATCGTCTCTATTTTGTTGAAGAAAATCATCACCTTTATTGCTATTGGGATCTGTACTATCAGTTTCAGGAACTGGTTCACAGGCTGGTACGGAACTTGGGTCAAAGGTGGGGTCAAGGGCTGTCTCAGAAGTTGGTTCATCAGAGGCTGGATTACCAGAGGCTGAATCACTAAAAGCTGGATCACTAGAAGTCAGATCACCAGAGCCTGGATCATCAGAGGCCAGTGATTCAGAGGCAAGATCACGAGAGGCCGGATCATCACACGCTGAATCACTGGAGACTGGTTCAGTGGAGACTGACTCACCAGGGACTGGTTCACTGGAGACCAGTTCATTAGAAACTGGCTCATTGGAGACCAGTTCACTGGAGACTGTTTCACCAGAGGCAAGATCACCAGAGATAGGGTCACCAGAAGCAGGATCACCAGAGGTTAATGTTTCAGAGGCCAGGTCTCCAGAGACAGAATCTCCAGACCCCAGACCTCCAGTAGCCAGATCAGAAGCTGGATCACCAGAAGATGGTTCAGCAGTCAGTTTAGAGGCTAGATCTGGACCTACATTATTTGTAGACAAAGGTTCACACTTTAAGTCATCATCCTGCTTGCTTTTTACATGAACATTTAAGGTACAGGGTGTTTCTTTCCATTCTGCTTTACTTTTTTCAGGGTCAAAACAAAGATCCTCAATGCCATTCACCTCTTCCTTGTCATTAAGATAGTCCATATTTTCCAAAGGTGAGGTTGGGTCCAAATCTCCATTTTCATGGTTGCCATTTAAAAGCTTGACATCAGTTTTCAACAGTTCTTCCTTGACCTTGTACACTGCTTCAAGTTGCTGACGATCACTCACTCTCATTGTTTTTCGAGCCTTAAAGACTTTTTTTTGAGGTTCTTCTATACTATCCATTTTGAATCTTTAAAAAAAGAAAAAAAAAAAAAGAGTTTAACAATTGAAACCAAAGCCACCTAATTATAGACTTATTGCAAATTGATCTTAGAAGCAAGCACCACTTTATGTAATTTTAAAGTAATTATAGAAAGCATAATTATTTATGCTAATTATAATGCTGTATATTAATTTTTATATTTATTGAATTTATATAACATAAAATTGATAATAGGTACAGTTCGTAAGAGATCAATTACCAGGCAATGTTAGGGGGAAAGTGACTAATTTCTAGTTTTCATTCTCAGTAAGCTAATGGATTCACAGAGTACGGAGGAGAGAGCGTTAAAAAAGTACATGAAGTAAAAAAGTAGTTGTCATAGGAATAATAAGAGAATGAAAGCAGTAGAGGAATGGGGGAGAGGTATAGAGGTAGGGGAAAAAAGAAAGGAGAATTAAGGAACATAAAGAAATATTACATTTGCAACCAGAAATATCTAAATAACTGTTAACATAACAGATTACTATCTAGAAAGTGAAAAGACAACTCACAATAGAAGAAAATACAGTTAACCCTTGAACAAATGTGGTTTGAACTTTAGGGGTCCTCTTAAACTTGGAATTTTTTTTGATAAATACATACTACACTACTACCTGACCCACTGTTGGTTGAATCTGCAGGTACAAAGGGCTAACTATAAAGTTACATGAGGATTTTCAACTGTACAGGGGTTCGGCACTAGTCCCTACATTTTTCAAGGGTCAACTGTATTTGCAAATCATATATTTGCAAATAATATATCTGATAAGAGACTTACATCTGGAAATGTAAAATACTATTGCAATTGAAAAATAACAACAAAAAAAAAAAACTTAAAAATGGGCAACAAACTTGAACAGATATTTCTCGGAAAGATACAAAAAAAGACAATAAGCAATGAACATAAACAGACGCCTCACATCATTTAGTCATCAGAGAAATGCAAATCAAAACCAAAATGAGGTAACATCTTACACACACCAGGATGGCTATTATCAAAAGAAATAATGAGTGTCGGTTAAGAATGTGAGCAAATTGAAACTCTCATCCAATGGCAATGGGATTGTAACATGGTACAGCTGCTTTGGAAAAACAGTCTGGCAGTTCCACAACATGCTAAATATTACGCATTAAATTAAATCTTTCCTCTTTTTTATAATGTATTCATGTAAAGCTATAAATTTCCCTCTAAGCGCTGCTTTAGCTGCATCTCACGTTTTAATGTGTCATATTTTTCACCATTCTATTAAAATATTTTCTGATTTCTATTGTGATTTCTTCTTTCATCTGTGAGTTATTTAAAAGTATATTTCTTTAAAAGGTAGTAACATGCAACATGTGAATAAGCTCTTTAAAATGCATATATATATAAAGTCGATTTCATTAATAAAATAAGAAGCAGTGTAGATTTACAAGTAAGTCACTAAGCATTGCAGATTTTAGGCCTAACGAAGATGTCTACTTGAAAAAAATAAATTAGCACCCTAAGACATAATTTCTCAAATTGTAACCTTATTTGAATAGGGGTCTTTGCAGAGATAATAAAGTTAAAATAAGGTCATTAGGTTGGGTCCTAATTCCATATGATGAGTGCACTTATTAAAAGGGAAAAATCTGGACACAGTCACATACACATGAGAACACTGTGTGGAACTGGAGTTAGTCAGTCACAAGCCATAGCTAGGAGAGAAATATGGAACACATCCTTCCTTAGCTTCATCAGTGAGGGCATGGCCCCCTCAACACCTTGATTTCAGACTTCTGTCAGAAATGTAAGACAATACATTTCTGTTATTTAAGAAAAAAATATTTTCTTTTTCAAGCAATGTGATTTACCACATAAACAGATGGTAAAAATAAACAACAGATCATCTCAACACAGAATATTCATTCTACAAAATTCAAAACTGAGTCATAATTAAGCTCTCAGAAATCTAATAGAAGTAAACAACTAAAATCTAACATAGGTTATCTACAAAAGAAAATTGCAAATATCATACTTAATGGTAAAATAGATCAGAACTAAGATAAGGATGTTCTCTATCCATGTTTCTGTGTGGGTTAACATCTGGCCAGTTCAGATTTGGTCCTAGAAAAAGACAATGTTGCCACTTTACAGTGGAATAAAACAAACATCCTTTTAAGGACTAAGATATACAAGAATCATGAATATTGCTTTTAAATGGATTTTCACTTAATATCACCATTACCAGTACGAATGATGCTAGGATATACTTGGAGAAGGGAAAAAAGCAGCTCTGAAATCTAGGAATTTAAGGTTCAAAGCTCAGTGTTATTATAAATTGATCTGATGCTTATAGCTAAGCCATGTTGGACATAACAACCTCAGCATTTAAATTAGACAAGGTCATTGTGCAACCCAGCAACACATAAATTACTAAATATCTTCCCCTCTGACTAAATAAGTGATGGTTACACTTTTTTTTAATCACTTGCAGTTTTACCCTCACTGTAGTTTGTCTTCCTTACAGAAAACAGTTACTGAGATAGTTACTGAGCATAGAACTGCTCCTCCCCCTACTCCACCACTTTCTGATAGTACCTAATCCAGAGTAAAGCTCTCCTGCCTCAAACCCTTCCCGCAAAACCCAACCTATACTATAAATAAACCCTTTATCAGGTTTTTTTTTTTTTTTTTAACACTAGGGCTTCCCTGGTGGTTCAGAGGTTAAAGCGTCTGCCTGCAATGCAAGAGACCTGGGTTCAATCCCTGGGATGGGAAGTTTCCCCTGGAGAAGGAAATGGCAACCCACTCCAGCACTCTTGCCTGGAGAATCCCATGGACGGAGGAACCTGGTGGGATACAGTCCACGGGGTCGCAAAGAGTCAGGCACGACTGAGCGACTTCACTTTCACTTTCAGGTTTTTTTCTGATATCCTCCTACTGATATGCCTCAGCTTTCCCCATGGTGAGCATTCTCTCTTACTGCAACAAATAATAAACCCAACTTTTCATTTACAGGTATGTTCCTGATATTCCATCGTTTCTCTAGCTGAAGGCACAAAACTATGGCCCAGCCTATTTGCCAGAGGCCAATAAAGCTTGAGAACCAACCATTTTGTCACAGCACTTCTAGATTGCAGTATAAAATCTGCATTCATACTCTTACTGTAAGCCAACTACTTATATTTCTTAGTCTTCCTAGGTTTTTAAGTTATACAGCTGAGTAAAACTATTTATAAAAATTACCTTAAAATGAGAAGAAACGTCAAAGCAAAATTATCATAGCACTATTTTTAAGGATTATTAAATGCAGCTACAATTTAACTTCAAAATTTTCCCCACCTACAATCCATTTTAAACTCACACTTACTGAAAAATGTTCTGCAAAGAAGATACAATGCAAGTTTTGTAGACATTTTCCTTGCTGACTCCAAACATAAAAATGATTAAATTTATAGTACTAGGGGTGTGGTTACCCTTTAAATATTTTCAAATACTGAACTGCATTTCTTCTGGATTTTGACATTGTAACAGCCACATTTCTCAGCCGTTATATACATAACTGGTCACTGTTGCCAGATGCATTAAAAACAAACGTTCCTCCTTTTTAAAAAGCATATTTTCATAATTTTTAGTAATTCCAGTAAGAACATGAATTCTGCCAACAGAAACATGTGCTTGAGTTCTAACTCTCCTATGTACTTACTATGTGACACAGGGCAAGTTACCTAGCATTTCAATGTTTAGTATCAGCCACCTTATAAAGGGAATATCAGTACCTGACACAGAGGTTGCACTAATGATTATGAGATTCTATACATTAACTGTCTGGAAGGCACTTAGCAATCAACAAATGTTATTGTAATTGTCCATGGATATTCAAGATGTTTTTAGGCATACAGGATCTGAAACAAGTTTCTCTTAAATATTTTTGGTAGTTTGTATATGAATTAGAAAGTCTCCCATGCACTCATCACGTTCAATCAATGTTAACTGCCATCAAGTAACATTTAATAAAAATAAATGTTATCAAAGCAAGCTGGTTTTACCAACAAAATTGCCATCAATACAGTAAAATAAAAGACTATACAAAGAATTACAGAATAACTACCATCTATACCCACAAGGGCGCACACTACAGCCATTTACAAGATCTTTTAAGGGTTCTAAGCAAATATAATAAATAACAAAGCAAGAAGGAAGTAGCATGAACAACCAGTTCAAACTAGTTCAGCCATATCTATGCAAACCAATCAGCAGTAAGTTTTTTAAAATCTATTTTGCATAAATAATGTATATTTAAGAAAGACACAGGAGAGAAGGGTGTGTTACCTGCAAACAAGTCTCCGTTACTATATGACTGGAACAAAACATTTCTAAAGATCATTTTAAATATCGTCATCTGGAACTGACATATCATTCACAAAACCATACTACAAAAGAAATACTACTTTTTTAGGTGGCAACACTACAGTCATGAAGCTCTCACAGGACTGCAATTTATTTTCATAGGAAAAGCATTTATATTTTACAGCAGAAAGTATCTGCCATATCTAGAAGTAAATGTGTAAAATGTAATGAACTACTTTCTCCTGAAAACATTTTTCATAAGGAAGATAGTAATAAAAAAATGTTTTAAGTCCTTACTTTAATGTTCAGGTTCAAGAACTGTGGGGAAATATCACCACTTAAAAAAAAAAATCTTTTTCTACAGCATTAACAAGAATTTCATCTTTACTAAAAGTATTTATATTTAAATAACCAAGAAGCATGTGTTACCTGCAAGTAAGTCTCTATGGCTTGGGATTTTTTTTTTTTTTCAAATTTTGGATAAATTATTTTTAAGGAAAGCCCAATAAGCCTCTTTTTTAAGTAAAACCATTATTTTCTTTTCTGCTTCATCCCCCTCCACCCATTCCTTTCACACTCTTCTTTCTAGCAAAGAGATTATAGCTATGAAACAACAAAGAGAAGTATTACCCAAAGCTGTAATGTCTTAGCTTACAATCTGCCAGCTCAAAAAGCTCAAGAATTTAAGTGGCTGTTCAAGAGCTGCTCACAAACTCAGCCAATCAGCAGCCAGCATTCTGATTCCTGCCCAGCAACAGGAGACAGACAATAAGATCAGAAAAACATAGTTAAAACCTGGATTCCCAACACTTCAGTGAGGTTCTTTGTCTGATAAAAGTAATCTAGAACATAATTGCATAAAATTCTAAACCTATAATATGCACAAAATATACCACGTAAATAAAATAGAATAAAAGGTGTAAATCTTATTTATCTTCATTTAAAGAATGTTTCCAGAAATATAAATCCATGCCCTACCTGGGGAATGAGTCAAATATGGGCAATATATAACAAGAACATATGTCTCTACACAATGGGTTGGGATCTGCAAGATTCAACTGTAAATTTCTTTTTAAAATTCCATAGTCTTTAACGTATATAAAACATTTATACTAAAAATCCAGCAAAATCTTAAATCCAAATAACTAACAAAATTATTTTCATACCCATCTATTCCTATCGTTATAGATTTCCAATTCCAAAAGTTAATTGTGTTCTGGACCCAAAGGTTAACTATGGATAGCATTATAAAGTGTTTTGTTGTCTACTGCACTGAACTGACTTAGTTTGATGCATTTAATGAAATTAAAATCTGATTCTTAATAACCTGTATTAAGTGTTATAAGTACAATTACTATATTCTTTTCACCTTAACTGCCTTTGGCAGCAGGTTACAAAAAGGTTATGAGCTTTCCCCTTTTAAAGAAATAAAGCAAATATATATATTACATAAGAAATATTCATGTAAATTGAAGGGAAATTTTTTCTTTATGACATCATTCTAGTCCTTTAAATATAAAATTATAAAATAAAAATAGGAAATCTGTCATCAGAATATTTTTTCTCAAATTCACTACCTATGAGATTTTTAGTAGTTAAGTTTTTAAAATAAACTTCATTTTTTCTCTTTCAATTACAGGTGAACCTTGTAATTTTTCAAACATACCCAAGAGGGAGCTTGCTGCAGCCATACTTTTAGTTTATATAATCTCACCATAGGAAAAATAAATCAGCAGCTGCTTGAATGCTTCAGTCTTGTGAGAGAACTGAAATTCACTGTTTGATTGGCTTAAAGCCATAGCTGCCTAGACCAATCAGACATCAGCATCACAAACCTTGCCCGGCAACAAGGGAAGCAGATGAGGGCAAGTGCTCCACCAAGAATCCAAACGGGGTAAAATTAAAGGTGAATGATGAAATTGACACATATTTGTAACATACCCCCAGATTCTTATTTCAATAACAGGTCCATAGCAGGATTTTCCTGATTAAATAAACAAGGATCTATACTACTGCTTTCCAAGAACTGCTTTAACTAACAAAACAACAGGAAGTACCAAAACTGTTGGGTCAAAGCGCACAGACACATACACAAACACTATATTAATTCAAAGTATGGACATGTGATGAAATATATTTTAAAATAAAATTTTAGCAAAAACTTGCAAAATGCTAAGTAAAGCCATTTAAGTGGACTTGACATTTCTATCTTTGACACAGGTACTCCAATGAAATTCATGCTTTTAACTGATGTACTATAACATTATTCTGAATAACGGGATGCTGAAAATAATTTTTCAGATTTGAGTTTATGTTAAATGGATTAAACAAACATTAGTCAGTAGGCTTGACTAATGATGGCTTACTCATAAATAATCACTTTATGCTGAGGATTCCTAGCCTCTGTAGAAATGCAACTCAGTTACTGTGCTAAGAATTCTATTCTCAATTGAGAACTGCATGATTTTACTCTGCACTTCTAAATTTTACTTGAGAATTCTGCAATAGTCCTGAAAATAAAATCATAAAGAATAATCACTCTGCTGCATAGTAAATGTTAATAATCTGCATACTGTTTACTGTTCATTAGTGAAGACTGGTGAAACTGCAAGTGAAATGATTCATCCTCTTGATGTTTATCTGTGCAGATTTAATACAGTTTCTAAATTTTTATCTTAAATACTAGATATCTTGTCAACTTTGTCAATAACTATTTTTCTAAAACTGTAGTAAAACATAATCACTACTCCTATTAAAACTTCCAAAATGATTTTCATCTTGTTTCCAAACTTCTCTCGAGTCACTCACAAAGCACTGGCAATATTTACTTGAGAATCCAGAATCCCTGACAGTTCACAATTCTTCAATTCAATGCTATGGTTCTTCCCTCAATTGCAAAACAAAAACACTACTGCATTAAAAAAAAAAAAAAAACATTAACTGGTGGAAATCCGTTCCTTATCTAATAATATTCATGAGTTTGGTATGGTTTCACACGCTAATATTTGATGCAACAAATAACCCCTTCTGCCTCTCAGTGTTGAACCGCAAGGTTCTGTCCTGGAGTCCGTCGCCCAAGACCACCGAGACACAGGATCGATGCAAATAGCAAGAGGATTTATTATGCCGGCGCGCCGGGGTTCTGTCCTCCTCAAGCAAGGAGCGAACCCCCACCAGAGTTACAGGAGAGCTTTTAAGCACAAAAACTACATTGGGCGGGGAGGTACAGGTATATCACGATTGGTCACAATAATGCTGATTTTCATAAGGATAGGCTCGTGAGGATCTGGCGATATTTTTCACAATCTGCGGTTGACACACAGTTTACACAACTTGTTTTTCTGACTCTCTGGAAAGTCAAACCTTCCAGGTCAGGGTCTGTGAGTCACAGATAACAGAGATAACCTTTCAGTTGGTCTGGAAAGTCCCTAAATCTTACAGGTTACTTCCTCACAT
>SJYT01052399.1:175976-193216 GCA_006410635.1 Cephalophus harveyi | reverse complement strand
CAGTATTCACATCTTTAAGACAACTTAAATCTTAAATGTAAATTCATCTTGTTTACTTACCTGAACAAACTATGATCCTCATCAAAAGAAAAGATATGAATTAACCTAAGAGTTATAATTAGAGAAGAAGAATGTAACAAATGGGTTGAAATTTGATAACAAGGCACAAGTGGGAAAAAGTATTTTACAATTCCAGATATGTAAGTCAAATTATCACTTTAAATATATATCTTAGCACTTCATATTTCCTTAAAATTATTTAAAGCAGTTATTATATGTTTTAGTTTTACTGACACCAATTTTATATTTCAAGAGAACAGAAAAAGCATGAAATTTGCAGATTATTCAAAGTAAACATTTTACCACACATCAATTGGAATTTTGGGAGGACTGAACTATTAATGGCACCTGAGTGTTAAAAATTAGTACAGCAAGTAAATGCTCTAGAGAAGTTTAGATACATGCCAGAAATGTCACCCTCCTCAATCTCTCTCTACTCTTACCCATCTCTAGACCCTGCCCTCCTACAACCCACAGGAATTCAAAATGTCATCTGAGAACCAGATATTCTGTGGCCATAGCCTATGTGTACAGAAGTTTAACTCTAACAACAAACATAACTAAATTAAAAAAAGAAGCCTAATCTTTCATTTCAAAGAGGAAACTCAAATTCTTCTTTGTACCTAATATTTTTCTCTTCTGTAGCAAAGCAATATTTGCTAGTATATTATCATTGAATAGCTTTAACTAAAATTATGTTCACTGCAACTTTTTGAATTGATCTTATTTGCAAATCTATGTTTTTCTTCTGTTAGAATTTAAGAAAAAACTTTTGCTTTTGATAACAAGATCTCTCTTTGGGATACAACTCAGAATAGACCAGCACTCTTCCAGGGAGCAAAAAAAGAAAAATTATATGCCCACTCTGAAATCTCCCTGGCAAACAATGCATGAGAATATAATCTACTTGCACTAGGTAAATGTTCCCAAAAAGCTTACTTTCTTCACAAGTTGGGCTATCAGAAGCTACTACAAAAATCTTGTGATGTATTTTAAGAAAACACAGTTCCTTTACCAAAAACTAAGGATTATCACTTTGTTTTCTTTCAGAACCTAAAAAATCTGCAAATCTCACCAAAATATTATACTTTGGAAACTCTCTTAATCTCTCTCCTACTAACCATTAGACCAAGGAAGCCAATGTTTTCCACTCATTCTATAAACATATTGACTGATGACCATAAGTATTACTGAGATCTCATGTTCTTCTGTTCTCATCTAAATCTGTTCATATTAGTTGTGCTTGCTACTGAATTCGGTTTACTGTTTTTACTTTAAATTACAGACTACAATTAAACTTTGTATAAACTGATGAAATATGAGTGCAAAAAAAAAGGCTTTTAGATCTACATCAGTAGAAGATAATACTGCAGAAAAAAACACAGATTGGAGAGAGTTGGCTTGGGCAAATCATTCAAGACCTTTAGGTCTAAACTTTTCCATCTGGAATGAATGGAAAACAAAGGACTGAGAGGATCCTTAAATTTTGACTCTTAAATAAAATTTTAATAAATTCCACTTGAAAACCGATTGCTCTACTGAGAAATGGCAAAGATAGCTTGGAGTACTTGTGTTTTTATCAAATGCCTACATGGTCACTATTATAGGACAGTTTTTAAGACACTAAAGAAACAATGTGATTAAAAACTTTTATAGAAATATAACCAAAAATTTGTTACACATGTAAATTTTAACATAAATGTGGAGAAGAAATATAGGCAGCAATACAATTTGTAGAAACTTTTCTACGTGAATAACCAAGAAAATTATTGGGCTCTGGTGGCTCAGAGGTTAAAGCATCTGCCTCCAATGCCAGAGACCCGGGTTCGATCCCTGGGTCGGGAAGATCCCCTGGAGAAGGAAATGGCAACCCACTCCAGTATTCTTGCCTGGAGAATCCCATGGACTGAGGAGCCTGGTGGGCTGCAGTCCACGGGGTCACAAAGAGTCGGATACGACTGAGTGACTTTACTTACTTACTTAACCAAGAAAATTAGGAGAAGTACTCTATTTTCCACTTACTGCTTACTCTCTGGTATAGACTATTTAATCCTAATAATAAAAACAGGCTTTCAAATGTGTAATTACAAACAAGACCTCTACAGAGCCCTTACTGTCTTCCTGATAGGGTTAGTACACCCAGTTTTTATGAGCCAGATTTCTGAAAACTGACTCTGCATAAAGAATAACTCAAATTCAAATGGAGGAGGGGCGGGGGCGGGAAGAGTATGCCTTTCTTACCAATCTCAATTGCACTTCTGCCCATAACCCTACTTATAATTCAGTTATATCCACAAGACTTCACAAGTAGTTGCTAAGCAACAGCAACATGCTGAGTTCAGGACTACTGGAAATCTGGCTGTCTGCCACATTAAAATATTTAACTGAGCCTAGAGCCTCCAGAATTTAAAAAAAAAAAGAAAATGAAAATGAAAGAAAAGGAAAAGGAAGGGATTGGGGAGGAAAACCCAAAGAAATACAATCATAAATGCAATAAGCCACCAAGTTCTTTTCAAGGGTTCGCAAATTCAGATCAAAGACCTTACTTTGGTATTTTCAAATATTTATCATACTTTGCTACAAATTTTTTTATCATCCTTTAAATGTTGGAATACACATTCTAAAGTTATTCTACTGGAGAAGACATGTGATTAGCCAGGTCACTATTAATGGCAATAACAACTCTCTCAATAATATAGTGTGCAGAGAATCGTCCTTGGAGAAACTAGGAGAGCAGTCTCTATGAAATGACTGAGACTTCCTATTAGATCTTTAAGGCCCAGAAACAAAAAATTATACATTCTCATTAGAAGCACTCTATCCCTATAGGCGTGGCTAACTACTAAATGAAAAGAATTTTCTATCCTAAATTGTACTTTTTAAACATTTTAAACACCTCTAATAACTTAAAAATTAAGCATATTCAGATATGTATTAACAACCTAAAAATTAACTCTCATCTTTCAACAAAAACTGAAAAGGCATTGAGTATGTTCCCTGACTCATTCACTGGTAAAAATGAAAATTAAGAACATAAAGACTGCTTGTTTAGCTGATAATGGCAACTTCAAACCAATAGGAAACTTCGTATTTAGTAGTAAAACATCACAGATATTTCCATAAAAGGCAAAAACAAAAAGTGTGGTACTATATTCATACATTTACTGTTCTAGAAATCTTGACAAAAAGAGTAAGACCTCAGAGAAGATATAAAGAAGAAAACATTTAATTCAGGTTAGCAAGAAAAAAGGTATCTAGAAACATCAACATATAAGAAAAAGACTGACAAAACTATGAAAGTATGTTAACTATTATAACTATGCTGGGTATATGACTCAATGTAGAGAAATATCAAAGGCACAGAAAAGTAACAAGTAACCACAAGTTTCGAGAAACACTTTAAACCTAAAAAGTATGGTGGGCTCGCACCCCGGCCCTTCTCAGGCGCTAGGCCTCCTTCTTCTGCTCCTCCACCTGCCGGTCTTCCGTGGGTGCCAATCTCGGCTTATCTTCTGGGGAGGACAGTGCACTGAGTTGGGGTTCCTCGCACCAAGGGCATGCCAATCAGTGGGCAGCAGCCTGCCATCCTAGTGGCTGCACAGCCAAATAGGCAGAGCTTGTCACCTGGGGGTAAGAGGCAGGCCTACCGCGCAGCTGTGGTAGCAGAGCAGCCCCCAGTTCAAAAAAAAAAAAAAGCATAGTGGTAATAGGATTAGTACCAGAATAAAAGAGTATCTATTAGTGAATAAAAAAGACAAAAAAACTCAAAAGGACAAAAAAAAAAAAAAAATCAAATAAGCAATTCATAAAAGGAACATAAGAAAAAATAGTCAACTTCCATAATAATCAGAAAAAGACAAAACAAAGAGAAAATACTTTGTTTACAAAGTATTTGTAGTATTTACAAGTAGATTGGCAACTACTTGGGATTCATGGTGGCTTAGACAGTAAAGAATATTGTTAGCGATAATGTACAGCAATGAGTAGCATCATACACTGCTGATATAAGATTTCAATGTCATTAACTATTTTCAGGGGCAAATAAGCAGAACTGTGTATCGCTTTGATACACCAAAGGGCTTCCCTGGTGGCTCAGATAGTAAAGAGCCTGCCTGCAGAGCAAGAGACCCAGGTTAGATCCCTGGGTCAGGAAGATCCCCTGGAAAAGGGAACAGCAACGCACTCCAGTGTTCTTGCCTTGAGAATCTCATGGACAGAGGAGCCTGGTGGGCTACAGTCCATGGGGTCCCAAGGAATCTGACAAGACTGAGCCACTTTCACTTTCACTTTGACACACCAAAGAATACTTTGAGATATCCATCTTAAGTATTACTAACAATACATTTTTAAAAGGTAACGTATCAGGATATATACTGCTGTACTATAATAGCAAACAAACAAATTAATAATCAATCCCTGCTGCTGCTGCTGCTGCTAAGTCGCATCAGTCGTGTTCGACTCTGTGCGACCCCATAGACAGTAGCCTACCAGGCTCCCCTGTCCTTGGGATTCTCCAGGCAAGAACACTGGAGTGGGTTGCCATTTCCTTCTCCAATGCATGAAAGTGAAAAGTGAAAGGGAAGTCGCTCAGTCATGTCTGACTCTTGGCGACCCCATGGACTGCAGCCTACCAGCCTCCTCCATCCATGGGATTTTCCAGGCAAGAGTACTGGAGTGGGGTGCCATTGCCTTCTCCAATCAATCCCTAATAGTTAAAAAATACTGGAAGATCCACTAAAGAATAAAGAACAATAAGAGAAATTAAGAACACAGTACATACTTTTCATTGGTGTGAATATTAAGTATACAAGTAGCTACAGAATTCAACGTACTTAACAGTATAAACTCTGAAGTCAGACATACCTCTTTGAATACAGGTATGATCATTTCCTTCTTAAATAACCTGTCCAAGATACTTACCCTCTCCTTGCCTCAGTATCTTCATCTATGAAACTGAGACTATTATAATGCCTGCCTTCATAAAAATGTTATGGAGATTAATGACATCAATAGAAAATTCTTAGACATATAAGTAGTCAATAAGTATTCAAAATTTTATGCAATTATGCTTTAAAATGAAAAATAATATATTTCTAAACATTTATATATGCATATAAGTGATATTTCAAAGTCTGGAAGGATAAATGCCAAACTAGTTACAGCAGTTCCTTGAGGAGAAGACAACAGATACCAACTTATACTTAGACCTGATGTATCAGTTTCAATTTTCAAATGACAACATGTTTGTGTGATTTGTCTTAACAGTTAAGCTCATTCCATTTTTCCCAATCTCTTTCATGCTAATGCTAAACCAAGGCAGCAGTGACGTGACGTTTATGAATGTAGACAGGGTAGTGACTCACATAGACACTAAGCTCCAGAAGAGACAGGGAAAGAAGGCTACCACTGAAAACACAAATTCCCAGCTTATGCCATGAGCAGCAAGCAACAGCTCCCTCATAATCACCTGGGTCAGCATATACCCAAAGTAAAATAGGAACTCTCAAGCACAAAGATGAGTACAATCAATTAAAAATTTCAGGGCAGGCAGAGGTAGGGATTATACAAAGGGCAAACACAAAGCTAAGAGATATGAGGGAACACTTAGATAGACATACTATGTTAAGATTTCAGAAAACCCATATGAAGAAATATTAATAACTCAGAATTTTTTAAACATCATTTTAACTACAAAGGAATAAAAATTAAACTGACATCAGACTTGTCATCAGCAATACTAAATGCTAAAATAAAACAATAATGTCGCCAAAGCTCAGGGGAAAAGTTATTTTTAGCCTAGAATCCTATTGCCAGAAAATCAACAAGGATAGAAAAAATAAAAATATTACTTGTGAGCAAAGACTGAGCTAATAGATTATTGCTAATATATATAAAGATATACTTACAGATAGAAGACAGCAAAAGACCCTAGGAAGAAACTCAGATAACTCAGATAAATAGCAATGCTCCTCAAAACAAGTAAAACTCATGAGCAGACTAAAATAATTGAGGATCGACCATCTTTAAAACAAATATTCTGGAACAAAATACAAGGCAATTACAAAATGGGAATTAATGGACTTTAAGATTGTAGGATAGGGAACAAAGGAATAAAGAAAATGATCAATCTAAAAGTTACCTGTCTCTTATACACATCTAGATGTGTATAAGAGACAGGATTAGTACCAGAATAAAAGAGTATCTATTAGTGAATAAAAAAGACAAAAAAACTCAAAAGGAAAAAAAAAAAAAAAAAATCAAAATTTGTAGACCTGTCTCTTATACACATCTCATGTAACATATAAAAAAAATTCAAATTTAAAATCCAATAATAGAACAAAAAAGATATTTCTAATTAATAAAAGGTACAATCCACTAGAAACATTATGTCTGATATACCTAAATAATACCACTTCAAATCACATAAACCAAAAATATACTTTTAAAAATTTAAGGAAAAACTAATAAATCCAGAAAGATAGACACACCTCTTTCTAAACGTTACAGATGAAAATAACAATGTTAAAAATGCATTTCTCAACTAACATGCTGAAGTGAAGAAGTGAAGTCGCTCAGTAAAAAAGTAAATAGAATTGTATATCCCAAAAACCCAGAATACAAATTTTTATGAACAAAAATCAACATACATTAATATTGACTGTGCATATGGTGACAAGGGAATATTAATAAATTCAAAGGCCAACCCCTCCAAAAAAAATTCACACAAGGCCACATTCTCTATTAAATCATAACAATACAGTTAGATAAACAATAATGAAATGAGAGGGGAAGTTATCTTCCTATAAATTAAAAAAAAAAAAACTTTAGATTAAGGAGCAGTCAGTGGTAAAATAATATAAGCAACAAAGTATTAACAAAATACCACCCAGGGAATTCAACTAAAATGATACTCAGGAGAAAACCTAATGCATATATTAATAAAGAAGCACAAACTCAAAAATGCCAGTAAAAGTTATAAGCCCAAAGAAAGTAACTACAATAAAAATTGAAAATTATCATGGGAAACGCAATAAAACAGCAAGCAATAAGTGAAATCTAAAACAAGCTCTTTGAAAGACTTCCTAAAGGGGGAAAACAAGCAAGGAAAATCAAAAGAAAGCATAATAAACCACACTAGAAATTAAGAAAATATAATTGTAAGATAATACATTTGGTTCAAATATTTAAGAATATTACATGTTATCAATGGAATACATGAAAAAGACTAAGGGATTTTAACTTATTGCAAACTCAATAAAATTCAGCAGTGGAAAGTGGCTGCCAAAAATGTCAATGCAAACTTAAAACTGGAGAACAGAAGTACACTGTCAGAAAAAAAGAACATTCTTTTTAGTAATGTATTTACTTATGCGCATCACAGATAAAAAGAGACTTTTAAAAACAGTAGAATACTAGCAAGGGTGAGATGATTTGGGAGAATGGCATTGAAACATGTATAATATCATATGTGAAATGAATCGCCAGTCCAGGTTCAATGCAGGATACAGGATGCTCGGGGCTGGTGCACTGGGATGACCCAGAGGGATGGTATGGGGAGGGAGGTGGGGGGGGGTGGTTCAGGATGGGGAACACGTGTACACCCGTGGCGGATTCATGTTGATGTATGGCAAAACCAATACAATACTGTAAAGTAACTAGCCTCCAATTAAATAAATTTATATTTAAAAAAATAATAAAAACAGAATAAACAAGAGGATGACCAGGCTAAAGAATGACCTAGAACAATGCAATATATGAGCAAACGTCAGAAAAATGGTGGACATTTAGCCTAGAAAACACAAGAGAATTTTAATGGCTTTGTTTAAATAGTGCAGATTTGTCATGTAAAAATTACAGAGAGATACATAGAGAAAGAGACAGACACAAGGTAGAGAGCAGGAACAAAACAATGAAAGGCCAATTTTGTCTCAAAATCTGCAAACGTTCATTGTTTTGGATGTCCAACAAAAGAAGGAACTGCCTTATAAAATTAGAGCCTTTCTTTTCTGTCATTAAAAATGTTGACGCAGAAGCCAGATAACTACCTGTCAGAAATAACAAACAGTAGACTCCAGTGCAAGGTGTGATGTTAGATATTACTTACGTTCGTTTCACTTCGAAGATCTTCTAAGTCTACACTGCTTGCTAAACAAAAGTTGTTGCCTAAGAGGAACACCAAAACTAAAACATTAAATTTTATTCCCTAGATTTTTGGATCATGCACACTCAAGCTTAAGTGTCTGCACATCTGTAAAGTAACTAGCCTCCAATTAAATAAATAAAATAAAATAAAAGACTGCACATCTTTATTATGCTCATGTCCTTTATTTTTGTCTTATATCCCTCTTTTTAGGTTTTTTTCTCTATAGACAGAATACTCCTATTTTCCATCATCTTTCTTTGCTGTGACCCCGAACTCTAATAGTAATCAATAAATGCCTCTGTTTCGGTCTAACAACTCCTTGCCTCTTTATCTATATACATACATAAACTAGTCTATCTCCACTGTCTTCCTAGCCCAACATTCTCCCAAACATTGCCTCAAAGAGAAGTCTGAAAACATTTCCTAGCTGTGCTCTCTACACCAAGAGAACACATCCAGCCTCATTCTTCCACTGAACCTCAAGTACATTATTCAAAATTGATATATTTCTACTATCACCATTTCTCCAATTCCAGTGAAATTCTTTACTTGGAGGAAATATATCCACAAATATACATTTTTATACTTCAACAGAACATATATTAAAACAATCATTTTTAAAATCCCAAGCAATACAGTCAAAGGGCAACGGGAAATAGTTCGGGCCCCTGAAACATGAGTGTGCCTTTTATCACAGTTGACCCCTTAGATTTTAAGTATTCAACTATACAGTAATAAAGGACCAACTACCCTTCATCTAGAGAACTGAAGTCCCAACTAAAGCTAGCACTTTCAGGTTGCAGAAAGAACCTGCTATGTAACTCCCAGAAAAGAATGCAAAGGCAGAGAACTGCCTACTCTAATTCCTTCCCTCCATTTCTCTAAACTAGCCTCACTAACCCCTCTTAGCTTCATTCAACTTTCTTACCTCCCCACTCTCATCCCTCTAAAGCTACTTTATCGATCTGTAACATATCTTATCATTGGCCATATTGATACAGTGTGAAAGAATGAAGGACAGGAGAAGGCATGCTGCAATCCATGGTGTCACAAAGAGTCTGACAAGACTTAGCAACTGAACAACAATACTGATATACCAGTATGCATTTCTTTATAAACATAAATCTTTGCATCTTTTCATGCATGCTGAGTTGCCTCTGTTATGCCCGACTTACAATAACGGTTACCATATTCATTATTTTATATAGTTCTTTATTTTTATTTCAATGAGATTTTTTGTATGCAATTTTTCAGACACACAAAAAAATAATAGTAAATGATCATGTACCTTTCACCCAGCCTAAGAAATAAAATATTAGACTCAACAGAATTTCTAATTAACACATTTTTGTTAGTTTTAGATTCTTAAATTCACGTCATAAAATGGTGATGAATTTAAATATGTGGAAATGGAAATGATAAAGGTGGTAGGGAACACTTGACCATGTTAAATGTATAAACATACATTATCTAATGTATGTTACTGAGTCACATGTGAAAACATAAGCATCCTGATTTTGAAGTCAAAGGGGTACATTTAAACTAAAACTTCATGTTTAGTAAGGTTACAAAAAGTCATAGCTCTTTATGTACCAGTTGGTGTCACTACAACTGGGAACACAGTAACAGGACTATGAAGAGACCTAAAACTGATTTCTATGTAATAAGAACATATTGTATGCATGAATAATACTCATATATGCAGCCTACTGTTAATTTCAATTTAAACCTGAGATAAATTAGAGAAGATGAAAATATTTTTAAGAAATCAAATCCAAACATGACATTCAGAATCTCCTGAAAATTAACATTAAACAATTTAGTAATCTTGGTATTAATAAAACTAAAAACAAAAAAACTTCCCAAAGGTGAGAGACAGAGATAAGGCCTGAGGAGGTAGGGGAAGGAGAAGAGTTATCATAGAAAAAGGACCTGAATCTCTTACCTGTGGGCAGCTTGATACTGTGAAAAAGACTTCCTCTTCTGTTAACCACTGCTACTCAGTTCATTTGTATAAGCATAAAAGCTAATGCAGATTTCTAGATCAGCTTTTTTTGAGCCTAAATTCCTTGTTTGGTACATATTCATTTAAAAAAAAATAGGAATACAGTAGATTGGCTACATATTAAAACTCCTTTCAGTGGTTCACATCTGTTGTGTAGTTTGTGCAGCAAACATCCTATCAACCACAAAAGCCAGAAACCATCAGACAGCATGTCAGTGAAGCTCACAGAATACTCAACGTACATCTTCCAAAGGACTGTTGCAAGTGAAGATGCCTAGAATCAGAATTCTTTTGTATAGCTTTCTATGCTGCCAACTATTAGGTCTGCAGCAACTGTGTGCAGTTAAGTACCTCCCACATATTACCCAATAGTATCAATAGGTACAAATCTATAAACGCAGAACAGAAACTTAAAAGGCTTATAGCTTCCTACTATTTCACTTATTCACTGGCAATTGTGGCGGTCTCAGTACTCCTATTCTAATGCGTCAACTCTGTTCTTTCAGTCCAAAAGGCTGCATTCTTATACATTCCAAACAGAAAATCCATGACACATATTATTTGCTGCCCTAGCACAGCCAGACTGCAGTTACAGCTAGCTGGCGCCAGTAAGAACAATTTACATAAAGCAGTCCTCATTTCATGACCAAACTGAAGAATACTGCTGAGTAAACCCTCCCCCATTTGTTCCCCAACAGGCACTAACTGGTTCTAGAATATATCTAGTTATCTATTTACTAACATGATTAAAATCCAGGTAATAAGAAAAAACCAACTTAGAGTTCTTATATAACTGAAATTCTAACCCCACTACATCAAAAATATTTTTAACCTCCAAAGATATTCAAAAGCCTTAATTTGTGGCATAGATCAACATGATTACATAAATCCAATGATTGCTACTTTAACAATCATTAAAAACATAACTTATAATTCATATTAGCTAAAAGCTGTCCTTATTCTACTCTACAAATGCCTTTCAAATTTTAATTAATCACTTAAATAGTAAATGATCATTAAATAGATGTGATCTTAGAATCATACTGCTTTATGTTTTACCAGATAATAAGATAATACATCTTCAAGTGTCACTATTATGATGTTTAAATTATTCGACATACTTACCACTGGTGAATATTACAAAAGCATGCACTCAATATCAACACTTAGGCATGTTACATTACAAGTATCTACATAAGAACATATTTTGTGTGACATACTCTTTTTGAACTTAAATCACTTATGTATTGTTTTAATAGATCAGATCTGACTGGGTAAGAATTAAGTCATTATCTATGAAAGTGTCAGTCGCTCAAGTCATGTCTGACTCTGCGACACGATGGATTATACATAGCCTCTGTCCCCGTAATTCTCTAGGCAAGAATACGGGAATGGGTTGCCATTCCTTTCTCCAAGGGATCTTCCTGACCCAGTGATTGAACCCAGGTCTCCCGCACTGCAGGGAGATTCTTTACCATCTGAGCCACCAGGGAAGTCCATTTAATATGCTAACTAAGGGTCATCCAAAATATGTTCCTTATTTTTTAATCTTATGTTCAGTTGTCTTAAAACACAGGTCTTAAATTATCCCTACTGTGCAATAAATAAGGCTCTAAAGGAAATGATAAAGCTATATAAAAACAGGAATTGGTAGACTTCTAATATGTGGATAATCCTAAATGCTACCCACATTATCTCTGATAAGCAGTAGTAGATTTTCTAAAAAACAACTATATTCTCTTCTTAGGATCTGTGCTCCACCAGCATCATGTGAAGGGACAGGGACAAACATATAAGATCATGTGACTTTATATAGTAGACACTGCGCAAGTTAACACTTGGTGGGAGGAAAGATTTTATACCAAAAGAACAATTGATGATAAAATCTCAGTCAGAAATCATCTAAGTATTGTATTCATTCCAGTTTTAATTTTGATTCCTCGCTCTACTTTATACACCCAACTCTTTGAATAAATGTACTTTAAAATAAAAGGACCTAAAGTCCTTTAGTCCAGCATAAAATATAATGTTAATAACAAGTAGAGACTGTTTTTTAAAGCAAAATAAATTAATCCCAACAATGAATTAATTAATTGTAAAAAGCTCAAACTTTCTGCAGCCTGTTTATCTAAGTGACAAGAATGGAAGTTACCACACTAAAATTAAAATTGAGAAACAATGTTTCTCAAACTAACAATGGTAAAGAATCAAGGTTTTTATTTCCAATCCATTACAGATTAGTACTCTTGTAAAACACAGTGAAGATGAGTTATCTGGGGGTGAGGGAAGCATATAAAATATATGACTTTTATTCTTTGATATGATATAAAATTATTTTCTTAGATTGATGCAAAATTTTCTAGACATTCTTAATTTTAGTTATCTAATGGAGGACCAGGAACAGATGAACTGATAACTGACCCTGAACTGATCCACAGAACACATTTTGAGTAGGGTTCACCTAGCTAGTCACTACCCCATCCCACCTCCAGCATTTTCAGTTGAGCATCTCATATTTACTTCTATGTTCCTTTTTGCCCTGCCCCAATGTAAACTCCTTGAGAGCAAGTGATCTTGTATTCCAGCCATCAAAACAGTACCTGGCAAATTAAGAGGGGCATAATAAATATTTATTAAATTTGTTGATTCAACTGATCAATTCACAGTACATTTTTGTTTCACTGTATCATGCTGCCCTAGCACAAATAAAAACTCTTTGTTTTGTCCCCTTCGGGCTCTTGAAGGTCTTCAATCTGAGATTTAAACACCTTGCTCTTGGGCATTGTTACTGTGTATCAGCCAGGGCCCTAACAATCCTCTCTCCCTAAACCCTTTTCTAGAGTACCTAGTACCCCAGACCTCTCAATTTCATAATGAGTAAAAATAGAAACACAGAGCAAAACAATTCATGCTGGAGGGAACCTTGTGAGGAACAAGGAGTCAATCTTACTCATACTTTATTTGTACTTTGTTTTGCCCATTTAAATCCCAGTATCAACTCTATACGGTACTTTATCCCCATTTTAAAGAAAACTGAAATTCTGAAAATAAGCAAATAGCCTCCATCCCATAAAAAATAATGAATAGGACCAATTGAGCACTTACTCTAAATAGGCATTATATTGATACTCTGAGCACTATACTAACAAATGAGTGGAAGAACATGAATTCACCTTGACCCTGTTTGATTCTAAAGTTCGTATTCTTATCTGTAGTCCAACCACCTTCCTCATTTAATGGTCACAAAATGGCATCTAGAGCTTAAATAATTTATCCAAACTATGCAACTACTCACTAGCAGCACCAAAACAATCATTTCCTGCCTTCTACACTAATACTTTCCGCTCTTCATACCATGACGCTGGTATGTCAGCAAAAAAAAAAAAAAAAATCAGTCAGATGACTCCTCTAGGCAGTACTGTCTGGTTTACTTCAGTAGAGAAGGTAGATGCCCTCAAGAAGATGCAGAAGCAACTCTAGACTTTTTTCTGGTGTTAAACTCCCCCTTCTCATTAAACTCAAAGATTTATTGAGTAAGCACTATTTTCATTATTTCCATACTTACACATTAATGTCCAATAACAGACTTACAAATTACTAATAGAGAACACTCAGTGAAAGTTCTAACCTGAGCAATTTATTAAAAATCCCTTATGTGAATAAACTTTATTCTTTCTTCCAAATGACCTTCTCTTTCAGGAGTGTAAGAAGTGGGAAAACAAGGGAGTCAATCAATGTTTCCTGTGCAAGTTAACTGGATTTTCAATTTTCCCTAAAGCTTTCTCTCTAACTTGAAACTCACTTTCTAAAAATGAGTAACATTCTTCTAGCACATCACTGCAGTTACCAATGTCATGGCATTACATGAACACTAAGAAGCTGGCTTACACTGGAAAATGTGGAATTGAAATTCACATCAGATCACAATTATACACTACCATGTTTCATGGATCATCAAGGAAGTCTTCACATAGCTGAGATGGTAAATCTTTTATAAATGGAAGTGAAATATTAAAAAAAAACAAGTATATACAATGGCCTATGAAATTATCTAGTCTAGTATAGTGAAGAGAACTTTCTATTAGGAACTTATTCATTTTAAGTGTTAATATTTCTTAATCAATTTAAGGAAAACTCTTTTATAAAGTTCATTCCATTTACCTGTTCAGTAAATTGCACATCATGAATATAATTTAACATTTTTTATTCAATATCATCATTAAAAACATCAATAATGATATAACAAATAAATATAGTAATAGATTTAATACAGTGATAACATGTAAAGAGAATTTATTATCACATTAGAAGACTTTGAGGAACTTTAATGTTCCTAGTTTGTATTTTTTTTAACCACTTAACTTTCAAATGAATGTCATTTTTTGCTGATGTCAGTGGATCTCCTTCAATCAGTAACCATGGTACTCTAATATAAAATCCACGACAAGACAAATATGCCGTATCTTCTAAAGAGTAAGCTGATTTTACATATGCTATCTCTCCTACCACATGAAGTAGGTTAGATTTTACTTATGTTTACTTTCTTCTGGATGAAGAAGCTGTATTTTAGATATTAACGGCCGCCAACAATCTGTGAAGTAAGCAGGATAGGGATTTAAAAGGAACAGCTCACAGGAGCCCAGAAGGTAGGTAATGTGAATCAATGAAGAGGACCAGCTGTGAGGAGGAGGCCCTAACTGAAGGAGACTACGTACTCAACTATGTAGATTATTTTTCTCAAGCAAAATACATTTCTAGCACTACCCAATATTCTATTTTCTAAAAGATGAGACATGCAGATTTTTGTGTAAAATCTGGCAACTTTAAGTATTAGAGAAATACAGCAGTGGTTAAAACATTAAAGAAGTCTGCTCGCTGCCAGTTTGTGGCCACTGAAACAGAACTATACTGTAAGGACTCTCATCTTATATGTTTCATCTGTACTGAAACATAAAAAACTCTTAGGCCCTGAATTCAAGTTATCTCTTCAGAAAAAGTTATTTTCTCACCGCACGTGTGGACTACTCAGCCAGACTGGAACCGAAACATTTTTCCTACTCTAATTTCTGCAATGACAACATTCTATATTGGCTTGACTTAATAAACACATCTGCCACTACCCACATACAGCAAAGGAAGGCTAATTTATTCAACAGAGAGGACCCAGGAGTACAAATATGAATATATCAATTACTAGGTGGATATAATGGTGTTAGTTACCACTTCTGAGCATGAGTTCTATGAGAAATTTCCCATTCTTTCTAAACATAACACTTTCCCTGACCCAATCATATTTGATATAGTATATGACATCTGAGAAAAGAAACTGAAGAGCATTCAGGTACAACAGGGAAATTAGTATGCTAGATATTTGTGGAGTATTTTCAGGTATTATTCAAAAACATTATGTAAATCGCCAACATATCCTTGCCAAATAGACAGGATTTTTTCCTCCATTTTATAGATAAAGAAATGAGTCAGAAAATGTAAGTTAGCAAATATAGGTAGCAAAAGTATAATTCAAATATAGGTTTGAACTCTTGGTCAATGTTCTTTCTGCTACCTCAACATTTCTCTTGAAGATTTATGCTAGCAAAATGGCTTGTGAAAAGGGATAAACAAATGAGGAGGGGAAAAATTGACAAAATAATAATGTAACATGTTAATTACCCAGCACCCAGATTTATTATGCCCTCAATTATTGAGCATAATAGCTAACATGGAATTCGGCATAGAAAATTTAAAAAGTGTCACCAATCCTAAAAGTAATAATCCCAGTGAGGTCAAGTTTATGTTTATAGTTGCTTATGTTCATAGCTGCAAAAGTGCAACATGGCACTGAAAGAATCAGAAATGAGTAACCACAATGTATTGGTGTTTCCTCTTGTCTAAGTAATAATCAGTGGATTCATCTTGTGGATGTAAATTTTATAGTCCACAATAGAAGGCAAGAAGAATGGATCATTAAAATTTTCTTGAGGCCCTACCCTGAAGATTAACAGAAACTGATCAATAATTTCAACCTAGTCAGTTTCTCTCCAGCAATAAAGAATATAAAACCAAGTAGCTGGTTTACATCATATGCAATTTTTGAAATACAGTGAGCTGTTTGTACTATAAGAAGCCAAAAAAATAAGAGTGATCAGAATCACAGCACATTCACTTTCCTATTTCATATTCTAGGGCAAAACCTTACTGAAACGAATGCACAATGGATAGAATCGCTCACATCTATTGGATTTGTCACACATATTGGATTCGTAGTTCTTTTACTTTTTCACATGCAAGCTCATACGTACATTTACAAAAAGAAATGTTCAGATTATGAGAATTCATTACAGCACACAAAATAAGTCCTAATAACTTTACAAAGTAATAAATTAATACATAAAACGAACATACTGCAGCTGTTGATAAAACTGAGCTAATGATCCCAAATACATTTTAGGCCACTGAATAAATAAATACTGATTAAGTTAGGAAAAACAATAATGTTGCTAAAAAAGTTTAAAAATAAGAACAAGCAAAAACAATTTCAGGGCAAGGCAGCAATTTTAAACTGTTAAATCATGCAAATATAGGTCTTACACACTACTTTCATGAAAATTTGTATATCAGAAAAGAAATGAAGGATATATGTTCTAGAGTATTTTTCAAGCTGAATTCCACAGTCCCTTAGCACCTAGACATCTACAAATAGGTGACCTAGATCCTAAAGACCATAATTGTCATACATGATCTGGTTTCAAACTTTCATTTTTATCATAACAGCCTAATTGTTCTCATTTTATTAGGTAAGTTTATAATAAGTAAATGTCATAAGTTTATACTATAAAATACTTACACAATAAATACACTATTCATATATCCCTTTTAAAAGCTAGGATTCTTCATAACAATTTAAGGTGCAAAAAATTGCTATTTTTTAGAGGCTGCTGTATTTAGAAAGTTCAAAACTTACTGTTCTATGTCATATTAGTCAGGGATATATTCATAATACTCATTGATAAAGATAGAGGGAAGCACTATATC
>SJYT01052399.1:159836-170646 GCA_006410635.1 Cephalophus harveyi | reverse complement strand
TAAGAAAGAGTACAGCTTGATTATATAATGTCAGAGATTATAATCAACTTGTTTTAGGTAGAGTGAGTCTTAATAAACCCAATTAATGTTAATTTGTAAAAGCAAACACATTTGGAAGGCATTTCTAATGTAAGGTAAACATCTCCATGACTACTCAATGCTTTACCCTTTTCCTAAGTAAAACTAGCACTCTCATTTCACTCTTACTATGACCATGTAAAATAATGGTACTATAATCTCAAACATTTTATGACTAGAGAATATAATCATTTGCCAGGGGTCACACAAGTAATAATGAAAAAGAACCATAAGAGAATTAACTTTAGTCAACTACTATACTTTTAATATATCACATATCACACTATTAGAAAACTTTGCCTATGTAGAATGTTGAAACTTCCACAGAACCTAAACAAATGGCTTCACTGTATTAAGTATAAAATACATTTTTATTAATTTTGTTAATACACTTTAATTACACAGGTTACTATCAACATTAAAAGTAACATTAGAAGGTTATTAAGATGGTAAACTGAAAACACCTAACTTCACTCACTCAAATCCCACTAACCTATATTGGAGGTATTTTTTGAAGGCATGAATCCTCAAAAACAAAGAGAAAAGTAAGAGGGACAATAGCTACAAAGATTGACTGACTAAGCAGTTCCCAAAACACTACATTCTAAGTTGCATAGGGAATAAGTTAGGAACCAGTTTGATTTACATGGCAGAAACTTCAAAAGACATAGAAACCAGAAGAACTAAGCACTTTGGAAATTGAGGTGAAGGAAGCAAATAGTAGGATGGCATGACTAAAAACAAGAATATTAGTGAAAGTTGTCTGTGAAGCAGTGAAATCTCCAGATGTCCTTCCCACATTCTACTGAATACCTGCTCTCCCCAATCCTAGTAAAGATCTGAAAACAATATCCACAGTTTAAAAGGAGAGTAGTAACTCAACTAGTAAAGAATCTGCCTGCAAAACAGGAGACCCCAGTTCGACTCCTGGGTCAGGAAGATTCCCTGTAGAAGACACAGGCTACCCACTCTGGTATTCTTGGGCTTCTCTGGTGGCTCAGACGGTAAAGAATCTGTCCGCAAGGCAGGAGACCTGGGCTCAATCCTTGGGTTGGGAAAATCCCCTGGTTGAGAGCATGGCAACCCACTCTAGTATTCTTACCTGGAGAATTCCCATGGACAGAAGAACCTGGCGGGTAACAGTACATAGGGTCGCAAAGAGTCAAGCATGACTGAGCTTAAGCACAGCACAGCACAGCCAATGTTATGTGGCAGCCTAGACGGAAGTGGAGTTTGGGGGAGAATGAATACATGTATATATATGGTTGAGTCCCTTTGCTGTCCACCTGAAACTATCACACCATTGTTAATCAGCTATACTCCAACATAAAATAAAAACTTTTTTTAAGAAATTGAGAGTAGCATACGAAAAAGAGAGGGATTGAGTGCTCACTGAAGACCCAATCCTCTTCCTCCATTTATCTTCCAGAATGCTGGCAATAACATCCTTACTCTCCATGTATGAAAATGAAAGACTACTTTCTAAGGGTATTTAACAACCATAGGACACAAGACCTTAGGTCTTGGGAACTCTCCAAAAACAGCCCACCCAGACCAGCCCATAATGAAGCCTAAAACTGACAAATTTAGATATTCTAATCAACTTTTACTCTGCCACAATATATTATACAGTCAGGCAAGGAAGAGAAAGACAACTAAGAAAAGTCTAATATGGAAGACAAACAAACAAAAAACAAAACACATAACCAGAGACTACACAGGGAGAACACTTCAAAAATAAATATCCACATATATTAAAAGATGCTGCATTCATGTGTCAAGAATAGAATACTACAGGCAAGGAATAAAGAACAGAAATTAAGAACATGATAAAAGGAAAAAAGAAAAACTCAACAGAAGGACCTCATGATAAAAAAAATCTACCTGAGCAAAAAGACAAAGTTGTAAACAGTAGAGGAAAAAAATGTGAGTATCTAACTGAAAATTCACCTTGGAATGATAGAATAGCAGAAGATATCACCAGTAAAATCATTTAGGAAAAATTCCAGGATTGAAAGACAACAGCTGCTAAACTGAAAGGGACTGATGAATTCCAAGACACAATAATAAATAGATCAATATCAAGGAATTAAAGTGAAATTTCAGAACACCTGGAAAGTAATAACAGATTCTAAATGCTTCCATCGAGGGAAAAAAATAAAAAATAAGAACGACCTCAGATTTCTCAGTGGTTAATAGAAGCAAGAAGATAATGGAGTGCCTTTAGAATTCTAAAGTAAAATGATTTCCAACCTAGGCTTGTATACCTAGCCAAACTATCAATCAAGCATAAAAATATAAAATGACAATTTTCAGACACACATGGTCTCAAAAAACATATTTCCCATATACACTTTCTCAAAAAGCAACTAGAGAGTATGGTCCACTCCTCCTAATGACAGAGTAAGTCAATAAAAAGATATAGCACACAGAAAACAACAGACCTACACAAAAAAGGGGTGAGAGAAATCCCCACAAAGGTGAATAAAACTTTAAGGATGAAAGTAGTGTACCAGATATAGAGTGAGTAGGCAGCCCAGAGCAAGGAGAATTAAGAAACAAAAATGAATCATGATCCTTTCTGCCACTGAAGCTGGAAGGGTGGGGGGGGGGGGGTCTTCTTAACAAACATCAAAAAGTCCTTAGTAAAGAACTGTACCAATTGTACTATCAGGCTTCCCAGGTGACGCTAGTGGTAAAGAACCCACCTGCCAATGCAGGAGACACAAGAGAAGTGGGTTTGGTCCCTGGATGGGGATGATCCCCTGGAAAAGGGAATGGTGACACACTTCAGTATTCTTGCCTGGAGAATCCCATGGACAGAGGAGCCTGGCAGGCTACAGTCTGTAGGGTTGCCCAGAGTTAGACTGGACTACATCTCAACTATTATACAGATGAGATTCATGGATACACACATCCTATTATAAAGTTACCTTCATGATCAACTTCTGTCATAACTATATCAAGAAAATGAGTCAGGATTTCCACAATTCTATTAGTTCAATGTAGACAACTTTATGTAAGTAGATTACTTAACCCTAGAACAGAGAGTAAGAAGTACCTAGGACTAAAGTTTAGTTTACACTGCAGTTAACTAATTGCAGTTAACATTTTATTTTTAATGGTCATATAAGAAAAGCACTATCTTCTTAATCTATCTTTAACTCTTAATTTAAGATATATTTTGTAGAAATGATTATTTAAATAGTCTCTTGATCCAATACCCTCAGAATTCAGGAGAAAAAAATATTCTATATAGGTTGTAAGTTAATAAACCATCAGGTTATTTTAAGCACAATTCTAGAGAAAAATACTAAATATACTGATTGGCCTTATTTAAAAACTACTTAGAAGAATGATTAAATCTTGTATAAAATAGCATAACTGAGTCTCTCTACTTTTTATGAACTCACATACATAGTTTCAATAAGAATTTGTTTTCCTTCCTTCCAGGATAAAACTGGATAAATCAAATTTGTAACCATGACCACAGAGACAGGTGATATTTAAAAACAAATCTCTTTTAATTAGCTATGACAGGGAACAAGGACTGCACCTCAAGCGTAGAAATGATGCCTTGTAGGTCTTCACAAGGCAATGGCACCCCACTCAAGTACTCTTGCCTGAAAAATCCCATGGACAGAGGAGCCTGGTGGGCTGTAGTCCATGGGGTCGCGAAGAGTCAGACACGACTGAGCGACTTCACTTTCACTTTTCACTTTCATACATTGGAGAAGGAAATGGCAGCCCACTCCAGTGTTCTTGCTTGGAGAATCCCAGGGACGGGGGAGCCTGGTGGGCTGCCGTCTATCGGGTCGCACAGAGTCGGACACAACTGAAGTGACTTAGCAGTAGCAGTAGCAGGTCTTCACAGGAAATCATTATAGTATCTCTTTTATAACTTAGTGGATTCCCAGCTCAGAGGAATAAAGACTATCATTTGTTGACAGACAAGGAAAAATGTGGGAATCTTCAAGAACCATGACACAGTACAGCTTTAAGTACTCCAGGTGAAAACTCACTGAAATAAATTAGATGGCTCTTAGCTCCTAATCTTGTAATCAAGCAGATAAATAAGTAAATTATTATACTTTATAAAACTAGACAAGTTAATTCATATCAAACATATATAGATTTGTTAAGCAGATAAAAGGAAGCCCTTCTATATTTAACAGTACTTCGTTAGATCAATAAAATAGCTAAATAAAACATCAAAATAAAATAATCAGAAAATCATTAAACAAACTCATATGGTCAAGTCTATGCCTTATGGGGTAGAAACTTGGTCACAGGAAGTGTTATGGAAGAAAACTTGACACTTTGCTTTGTCCCAATTTTAAGTTAGCATGTCCAGCAAGGTGAATAAGCAGTGAGGGATCATACTGCACCCTAAAATTACAAAAGAAAACAGGATAATTCTGTATGGATCTAGCCCCCCAAATAAATGACTTCATTTCTAACTTTGACAATGACAACAGTCTGAAGAATTATGATAAACCTTGGAGATAAATAACTAATGTGAGAAAATGGCTGCTTTTTCATCATGAAGCTGGTGAATTCAATATCCCTGAAAGATTTTTATTCTTTAAATATTCTAGTGGTATTTTGTTTTTTGTTTTTGTTTTAATTTAATGAATAAGTCCTAAATCTGGACTCTCTCACAAACCTTTGCAAATAAACTACTTTTCTGAATGCAGTGGTATTATCAAATTTACTCTTTTAAGTTGTTTTCTAAACACATTTAAAGTTCTAACTCCAGTAATCAAGAATACTGTCATTTTCTATATACCTCCTTGTACTTCAGTTCAGTTGCTCAGTCATGTGACTCTTTGCGACCCCATGAATCACAGCACGCCAGGCCTCCCTGTCCATCACCAACTCCCAGAGTTCACTCAGACTCTCGTCCATCGAGTCAGTGATGCCATCCAGCCATCTCATCCTCTGTCGTCCCCTTCTCTTCCTGCCCCCAATCCCTCCCAGCATCAGAGTCTTTTCCAATGAGTCAACTCTTTGCATGAGCTAGCCAAAGTATTGGAGTTTCAGCTTTAGCATCATTCCTTCCAAGAAATCCCAGGGTTGATCTCCTTCAGAATGGACTGGTTGGATCTCCTTGCAATCCAAGGGACTCTCCAGAGTCTTTTCCAACACCACAGTTCAAAAGCATCAATTCTTCGGTGCTTAGCTTTCTTCATAGTCCAACTTTCACATCCATACATGACTACTGGAAAAACCATAGCCTTGACTAGACGGACCTTTGTTGGCAAAGTAATGTCTTGCTTTTGAATATGCTATCTAGGTTGGTCTTAACTTTCCTTCCAAGGAGTAAGCATCTTTTAATTTCATAGCTGCAATCACCATCTGCAGTGATTTTGGAGCCCCCCATTTAAATAAAGTCTGACACTGTTTCCACAGGCTCTCTAAAGCTGTTCATGGTTGCCTCTTAGTAAATATTCATGTCTTACTAAAAGATTCATCAACTGATTTTAGTCAAATCTGAAAAGTATGTCAGGAACAATTGCTAAGCATTTTATATAACTAATCTCATTTAATCCTCAAAATAAGCCTACCTGGTAGGTGGTATCACCATTTTATGTGTAAGAAATACTGCTCCGAGACACTAGCTAGCCAGGCTCCAAGACAAAATTACTATACATTCCATTTCACTATATTACTAAATGGTTTTAGGAAAATTCTTTGCTTTTTCTTCTTTTTCTTCTTAATTTGCTTGATATTTTTAATCTTCCAACTATTGTATCATTTAAGTTTTACAGGGAAGAAGACAATCACATGAACAACACAAAATTAAGTCATTCCATCTTTTCATCAAACCCTTATTAATTTGCATACATGTCCTTCAGATTTATATTTTAAGAACTAATAGGTAAGCAAAAGTGTTTTCTTAATTTTTTTCTATTTCTTAATGAATGAAACTGAAGATTTTTTTTCCCAAAAGTTATTTCACTATTTATAATTTTCCAGATGCAAAGTGTCCGTCAAATCTTTAACAATTCATCCAGTGGGTTTGAAACTTCATGGTTATTCTCTGAAACGATCTGACATCTGTGGATTATCATGAGTTATATGAAAGGAGTTAAAACACCTTCTTTGCCGCCCCCCCCCCAACCTCCTTTTTATTTGGCACCTAAAACAAAGGGGTTCTGTTCTTTCAATAAGCAAATATTTAGTGAATAATAAGGTAGGTATTATGGAAAGCAACTTTATAATTTTAATAAAAGTCTTATATCTAATTAAAAGGAGTTTGTCTTTAAAATGTGATACTTGTCAAATGCATCAATAAGATAAAATTCCTCACTGCAGGATGCTTATAAAGTTCTACACAAGTAATTATAAACATAAAACTTGAAAGGAATAAAAGCCTTTAAAAGAGATACAAAGTAGAGCAAAATAAAAAGAGAAATTAGAGACTCCTAGCTCAGGATAACAATATCCTTTATTAGGCACACTGTGAGTATATTCTCCTAAACATACTACTTTCCCACCTCTGAGATTCTGAATACACTTTACTAAGAATATCCTTCTAACTCTTCCTATAAAATACAATTCTTCTAAGGTTTCCTTGACCTCCATCTAACAGAATCCCACTTTTTGTGCCTCACACAAATAGCTATTGTGTTATATCTGTCATCTGTAGACAACTACTTTTACTTACTTATTGCTGCTGCTGCTGCTAAGTCGCTTCAGTCATGTCCAACTCTGTGTCACCCCATAGACGGAAGCCCACCAGATTCCCCCGTCCCTGGGATTCTCCAGACAAGAACACTGGAGTGGGTTGCCATTTCCTTCTCCAATGCATGAAAGTGAAAAGTGAAAGTGAAGTCACTCAGTCACGTCCGACTCTTCGAGACCCCATGGACCGCAGCCTACCAGCCTCCTCTGTCCATGGGATTTTCCAGGCAAGAGTACTGGAGTGGGGTGCCATTGCCTTCTTACTTATTACTTACCAGTTAAGTTTTACCTGAAAGCAAAGAATTTATGGCCACAATTTTTTTAACTGTGTATACTACAAAGCCCTCAAAAATGACATTTTCTATCTTGAAAAAAGTATAGTTTACTTATATAGTTATAAAGGAAGAAAAATAGTATCTGGATAATTCAAACATAAACTCAACTTTGAAGCTAAAAGAAGCAGTTCAAACAGTCACTCAGAGTTTACCTACAGTCTTTCATCCTTTTAAAGTAAGTTAACTGGCAAGATTCAAAGATATTACATTGAGTTCTTGCAAAACTCATGATTTAATGCTTTCAGAGGCAAGTAGAAAGAGAAAGAATTCTACCTAATAAGATATTCATAGTAACTAGAACTTCAGTCAGGAATCATGACTGTAAAGCTCTCAAAATTTCATTTCAAAGGAAGATGTGTGTGTGTATGCATGTGTGTTTACACAGTCAGGCACATCTGACTCTCTGCAAAGCTTTGGACTGCAGTCCACCAGCCTCCTCAGTCCATGGGATTCTCTCGGCAAGAATACTGGAGTGGGTTACCAGGCCCTCCTCCAGGGGCTCTTCCTAACCCATGGATCAAACCCATGTTTCTTGTGTCTCCTGCATTACAGGTAGATTCTTTACCCACTGAACAACCAGGGAAGCCCTTCAAAGGAAGCTATACAGAGTTATAACTGGATTTAAGTCTTAAAACAGAGAGTCAGTTTTCAATATCAAATTATGAATCAGAGACCATTTCTCCGGCTTCCTTTAGTAGCAGAAAATGCTAACTTCTCTAATATCCATTTCTTTCCTTCTTTTATAAAATTTTCTAACTTTACCTGAATGAATTGTTGTCCAGCCAGATACTACGTCTCCCAGCCTTCCTCTCCCAGCTATGTATGTTCCAATGATTACATACAGATCCATAAAACATGAATCAAACCGATATATGCCACATCCATATAAGGCTCTCAAAAGAATGATTGTGCACTCCCATTATTCTTTCTCCCTTGCCCCTGGCTGGTGAAATCATCCATGTTCAACCTGGAAACCATGTTCGACATACGAAAACCACAAATATTAAGCCAAAGCCACTTACACACCTGAAGAGTTTTCCTCTGTATTATTTTATACGAGAAATAAACATTCATTATCCTTAATACTAACAGTTTCTGAGAAAATTTAGCCTGTACTGTATTCCAACAGCTCCTGACATTTACTACCTAAAAGAACACAAAAGTGAAAGTGAAAGTTAAGTCACTCAGTCATGTCCGACTCTTTGCAACCCCGGGGACTGTAGCCCACCAGGTTCCTCAGTCCATGGGATTCCCCAGGCAAGAATACTGGAGTGGGTTGCCATTTCCTTCTCCAGGGGATATTCCCAACCCAGGGATAGAACTCAGGTCTCCCACATTGCAGGCAGACGCTTTAACCTCTGAGCCACCAGGGAAGCCCCAAAAGCAAACAAAGGACATTCAAAAGCAGCCTCTTTTCCATTTGTTTCCCCATTTATTCCTTTTCTTGAGACATTTAACCTAATAAGGGTAACAGGGTAGGTACACACCCAAACTGAAAAGTCTTAACTGAGAAAGAGCTGAAGCAGTAAAGTCATTTATTATTGTCACACCAATCTCTTTTTCTTTTGTCCCTGGTCCCCAAAAGAGCAGAATCTTTTCCTAACATCTAAGTTTACCCTTCTACAAAATGGAAGACATCATCTTTGACAATTACTGACTCAAGGAGAGATTCTTTCACAGCTCTTTCAGTTCCAAGAACCTCCATTTTTACATCCCATTCAAGCTCTCTATTAGAATGTAAAAGTGCCATACACATAATTCCTGGGTACCTACCAAAACAACGTTTCACAAAGTAGCATAGGGTTACACAAACAACAAAGAGAGGGAGAAAGGATTATACAGTTCCACTCCAGTGTTCTTGCTTGGAGAATCCCAGGGCTGGCGGAGCCTGGTGGGCTGCCATCTATGGGGTTGCAGAGTCGGACACAACTGAAGCAACTTAGCAGCAGCAGCAGTTCCACATAATGACACTACTACCTCACATAATCATCACGGAAAGGGGCTCTCCCTCCTTCCCAAACTAAAAGGGATAAAGCCAGTTATTCATAATTATCTGATACAAAATAACACAAAACTTTTTAATAATATTCTGAACAATGAAAAATTACAGATGCAAATAAAGTATTTCTGACAGTAAAGTTAATAGATCATCTTCATTTCCCAGACATTTATGTTTATATAAGTCCAATTATTATATAAAGTCTGTCAAGCAGACACAATCAACTGTACCCTTAGGCCAGCCACAGTTTTTAGGAGGGGGACCAACGAGATGTCCTAGTCATTCTCTTAAAGATTAAAAAACCCAAAGATCAAAATTCAAACCTGGAAACATTCCATTATAAATCAATACTAATACCCTGGTTTTCTCATTTTGCAGCACTTAAAAACACTGAAAATGCTGCCCAGCACTCATACAACTTGTCTCCAATACAAAATGGATTTTACCATACACCTTGAAGCATAAACATAGTTTAACTTTGGAATTCACTTTTCTGTTTTGAAAAAAACTATAACGACAGAAAAGACCACTGAGTTACTCCCTAGATGGCATGACAGTCTGAGAAAGAATACAGAGAAGTAATTTCTAGTCTTGCAATCTCCAAAGAACATAACAAGATCAAATGGGCAAGAATTTGAAAAGAGAAGCTCCACTAATGGATAAACAATTTCTGCGTACAATAGGAAACTAAGGACAATACTCCCCAGAATTACTCAATGATACTTATAACTTACTGTTAAAACATCACCCAATTTTTCCCTATAATGCCTCACAGCTGTTAGGAATTGGAAACTAAGATCTTTACTCTCAAACTTCTTTCTTCATGTGACTCCTCTGAACAACTAGGTATGATAATATATGAATTTTCCCTATACCTCAAAACTTAAAGTAATAGAAGTCTTTTTAAGCCAAATAACATCTAAACGTCTTTGCCTTCTTGAACAAATTTATCATTAGATATCCTCTATAATTCAGAATTGTTAATAAGATCCTCAGTTACCATAATGAACATTCTATAAATACTGATTTGCCTCTAGGAGTAACAATTTCCAAGTGAAATAACCTCAAAACTAACTTTGAAAATTTTTGTTCTCACACTTGATACCTAACCCCTCACAATCAAAATGCCAGCCATCACTTCCTGACCCTATCCATATGGATTTTTCTAGTAGCATTTCTCTCCTCTCCCTAATTTACTACTGTGCTGTGTGCTCAGTTGCACCCATCTCTTTGAGACCTCTTGGCCTGTAGCCCATCAGGCTGCTATGTCCGTGAGATTTTTCAGGCAAGAATACTGGTGTGGATTACCAGTGCCTTCTCCAGGGGATCTTCCTGACCCAGGGATCAAATCCATGTCTCCTGCATCTCCGGCATTGTAGGCAGACTCTTTAATTTACTGCAACTTATCTATTATAGTCTGGAAACATAAGAATCATAATATTGAGAACTAGGAAAAATTCTCAAGTAAGTGCAAAGGTCATACACAAAAAAGTAAAAATATGCAAACTTCTATAAGTGGATTTGCTTGAAAAATACCCAAAGACAAAATTTCTCATTAAAAAGAAAATACTGAAGAAAAGTAATTTAGTATCTTAACATGATTTCTAACTAGTCCTAGATTCATTTTTATAAAGCCGATATTTTACCATTTGATTTTTATCTCTATTTCCTTGATTTCTCCTTTACACACATGACACGAATTTTTAAGTTT